>VZRX01010415.1:0-140226 GCA_013398075.1 Notiomystis cincta
ACGTCGACAAGCTTACATTTGCCAGTTTGGGAGAGCAGTGTGCTGCTCTGTCCCTGTCCTGTTGCCAGTTTTCAGGGTAGATTTCAACACCTTGGCTTTCCTAGGTGGTGTGGTTTAATCCTAACTGGCAACTAAATACCACTCAACTGCTCCCTCCCACCTGCCCTGCTGGGATGGGGAGGAAAATCAGGAGAAATCGCTAAAAAAAACCAAAACCGAACTCATGGATTGTGATAAAAACAGTTTAATAATTGAAACACTGTAAAATGTTATAATACTAATGATAATAATAACAAGAATAGTAGTTGTAATGAAAAAAAAGAAAATAAACCAAAGACAGACAAGTGATGGACAATGCAATTGCTCTCCACCCTCTGACTGATGCCCAGCCTGTCCCAGAACAGAGCCCAGCACCTCCCAGCCAACTCCCCCAGTTTACACACTCTGTGGTTTGGAATATCTCTTTGGTCAGTTTGGGCCAGCTGTCCTGGCTGTGTCCCCTCCTGCCTTCCTGTGCATCTCCTCCCTGTCACAGCATGGGAAGCTGAGGAGTCCTTAACTCAGGGTAAGCACTGCTCAACAACAGCTAAAACATGGGTGTGCTGTCAGCATTATTGCCATACTAAAGCCAAATTCCAGCTGCTGGGAAGAAAGTGAATTCTGTCCCTGCTGAAACCAGGACATTTGGTTTTAGTAGCTGGTGTGGTGAAGCAACAGGGTGGAATAAACCTGGAGGCTGCAGTGGGGGCTGCTTGTCTATGGCACCAATAAATGGATGCCAATAAACCTCTCTCTGCTCTTTGCTTTCCTGCAAAGAGCTGGCTACATTTCCTCTCTTGGAGAAGAGGGAGTGAGGGATTTCTGGGGTGCACAGAGAGCCTCCAAGGGTGTGTCTTTAGCTGCCTGTTTGCTCAGCCTGCATCCCCCTGAGAGGGAGGGACAGTGCTGCTGGAAGGTGCCCAGCAGGTCCCAGCGCGGAGCTCTCGACGTGTCAGCTTCTGCTTGTGGCAAACTCCATCTGCAGGTTTACAGAATGTGATGCCCAAAGACAGATTGACACTGGGAGCCAGGAGGGGCCCCTGCCAGGGTGCTGGCAGTTGGAGAGTGCCTGCAGCAGCCCCCTGTGTGCCAGCGTTTGGAAATCAAATCCATTTTTTACCTAAAGCACCAATCTGGAGCCTGAAATGTTCACATCTCCTTTCCTGGGGATGTCTCCCACCCAGGCTGGCACAGGGGCTGAGGGGTTGTGTATCTTGGCTTGGCACTCTCAGTTAATACACAGAGCAGTGCAGGAGGCACCCAGGTGGGGGGCATTAAAGAACATGTGGATTGTCAGGGCTATCAAGGTGTGTTGGTGTGGTAGGAAATGCAGCCATCAAAAACGTGGTTCTGGAGTCCTGAGGGTACAAAAGCACAAGGCAAAGGCTCAGACCAGGAGCCTTCAGCTATACAAATACAAGGGAGGAAAAGCAGGTAGGAGCAGGGTAGTCCTACAGACCCTGTGGGCACTGCAGTCCCAGAGGGATGTGAGCAGTGAGATGTGGTCGAGGTGGGAAGTGTGGTGCTGGTGGTGGACACAGGGAGAGAACTTTCTGTATGGGAAGATGGAAAGAATGGGGTCTCCTGAAAACAGAAAACTGAAGGAGAACAGTCCTCAGTTGTGTTAAGTGTGTAAGTGGCTCCAAAGAGCGGGGGAATAATCTGTTCAAGTACATGGTGGGTAGAATCAGTAATAATGAATTTAAATTAAAACAAGGGAGGTTTAAATTAGCATAAGAATTTTGTCTCTAAGTATAGCAAAAAACTGGAATAGGAGGTGGAGCCTCTGTTATTCAACCTGTCCCTAAATTCTTCAAACCAAATCAGTCAAGGATGGCTCAGGCAGAGTTAGATGTTAAAATTTTTTTTCTTGGCCTTATTTTTTGATGGGGGTTGGCAGGGGAGCAACAAGGTATTTATATCTATTTTCTCTTTCCTCTTAAAGAGTGAGTTTCAGCTCTGCTATCTTGTTCTTCCTCAAATCATCTCTATTTAGGTGGGGTCATGATCTGAAATGACAGCCTTCAACTGAGCAAAGGATTTATTTATTTAGGATGAAACTGTAAATTTGGGAGTTCTCCTTTGATTTTTAGCAACCAGTGTCTAAATCTTCCCTCAGAAGAAGTGAAAAAAAAAAAATAAATTTACCCTATATTGTTCTTGATTCTGTGACAGTCTTCTTGTAATTCCTAGGGCAACTCTCTAATACACCCCAGAACATCCAGGTGAGGACAGAAATCTTTATCCCTCAGAGAGAAGAGTAGATTGTACTTTTTAAGTGGCAAAGACTATTTCTTCTCTGTACTGCCCCTATTGTGTGGAGTCACACTTTAAATCTCCCTGAGACTGCCATAGGCAGTGATCTTCCTTTGTCAAAATTGGAGATCACCAATGTCACACAAATACAGAAAGCTGCCAGACAACACTTCCTAGATGAAACCCTGTAGAAAGGTGTTTAAAGAGCTCAGAAAAACAGAGAAGAGAGGTCACTCCTAACAGAGACAGACATGCTCAGCCCAAGGCTCTGAGTCTCCAGGACAGGTGTGTGCTGGTGAGACCCTGACAGGCATTTTGGTACCACAAGGTACCACCACTGCTGGTCTTGCAGTGCTGAGCTCTGTAAATTCATATATTCTCTAAATATGTCAGCAGCAGCTGTTGGGAGCCATTAGCAGCTGTTTGCTTTCCTGAAGCTCAGTCCCCTGAAAGGGACATGACACCACTGCAGGGAGTTCTGTGCTGCAGCAGGTTGCACTTGTGCAAAACAGGGGTTTTATAATGCCTGAGATTTTTACAGGGGAGAAAGGAATTGTTCAGGCTCAGAAAATGAGACAATACTTGTCTTCAATGCCACCCTAAAATTTTTAACTTCTCTTCCCTTGAGAAATTGTTTCTCCCTGGTTCCTGACTCATGTTTCCTCACCAACATTGTTCTTGGGCACACCAGAAATGTCTCTGGTCATGTCCACACTGTGAAATGACCCTTTACTCTGCAGGAATCATTCCCATGGTGTTCTGGCGAGGTGTGCGGGCCCCTGAGGAGTCTCTGCTGGCCAGGCAGTCTGCACTCAGGTGGGAATGTACTGCTTTTGGGGATGGCAGAGCCCCTATCTTGCTCAATTTCTATCTCCTGGTGTGGCCCTTAGGGGTTTATACCTTCTCATGTGGGGTTTCTCTGCTTGCTTGAGTTACTGCTGTCATCACAGCAACTTGATTTCTGTGTTCCTCTCCTGTCCTTTCCTTGCACACCGTCAGCATGCAGACTATGGGAGCTCACCAACAATTTTCCAGGGAAGAAGAGCCAGTTTTGCACAGCTGTAAATGAGCACAGGCAGGCAGCTGAACCCTGGGCTGGAGCTGCAGAGCTGCTGCCTGATGGACTTCATGCATTGTACAGTCAAGTTTTGCTAATCTGTGCTGAAGATGGGAATTTTTGCACTTGGATTTCTGTCATTCACTTCCTTTTTATAGGATCATTAAAGCTGGAAAGGACTTCTGAGTCAGCCTAGCACCACCACTTCCACCAGTAACCAATATTCCAAACACCCCATCTACAGGTTTTTGCCCAAAAAACTCTCCCAAACTCTCCCCTGGGCAGTCTGCTCCAATGCCTGACCACCCTTTCAATGAAGAAATTTATCCTCACATCCAATCTAAACCTCCCCAGCCCAACCTGAGGCTGTTTTCTCTTGTCTCATTGCTTGTTACCAGGGAGAAGAGACTGACCCTCATATCCCTGCAACCTCATTTCAGAGTGGTAGAAAGGACTAAAGTCTCTCCTGAGCTTCCTTTTCTCCAGTCTAGACACCCCCAGCTCCCTCAGCTGCTCTTGGTCAGACTCTTGCTCCAGACCCTTCCCCAGCTCTGGACACACTTCATCATCTCTACCTGAGAGCCAGTAGATTCCTTTGTTAAGGACTGGAATCTCTAAAAGATGATAATTATTTTTTTTAGATAAGTGCCAAACCAGCCCCAGGGACACACTGTGCCAGGGGCTTTCAGAAACTGAAGTAGAAGATACCTTTTAAAACACACACTCATTAAGCTTGATTCAAAATTCTCCATGTCTTGGAAAGCGGCAGTGGGAACAGCTTTTTAGCCTGGAGAAGTGTTGGTCTGATCCTGACTTTGTAGTGTCAGTTTGTGCATGGTGTTAGCATCTGTTTTCCCTGGCACTGAAGCTTGAGCAGTGAGGAAGCTGAGATGGGGAAAATGCAGAAAGCAGGATGGGCTGGGCCCCTACAGAAAAGCAATGAAGTATTTCTCTTCTTAGTTGGTCTGTCATTGTGCAAACCCATGAAATCCTGTGGCATTTCTATAAATTTATGAACAATTTCTTCCTTTCAGAATTCAAAACCCCATGACTCTCATTCCAATCTCTTCCCCATCACCAAGCAAACCCAGGACTTTTCTCTGGGCACATTAGAAGGTGGCACTTCTCTCCTCACTTGTTTAAAGCAGGAAGCTAAAAAGAACACTCCTGCTGCAGGGGAGGAAAAACCCACCTGGAAGTGACAGCAACAGAGAAGTGAGATTTTCCATGGAGGGTGGGCACTTTCAAGGTGAGACCTCTTTGGGGAATGATCATATTTCAGTGGGACTGTGCAGAGACAGTGGTGCCTTCTGAGGCAGGATTCAAGGTGAGCAGAAGAGTGAGGGACTGAAACATTCCCAGATTTGCCTGTGGAACCAGCTCCAGGAAGAGAGCAGCTGAGGCAGGGGTATGATAACCACGGGAGAAGCTGCAAAACCTTTGATTTAAAGCTGTTCTGCTTGAATGCCTTTGCTATCAGGCAGCCTTTCAAAGCACTGAAAGCTCTGCCAGGGATAAAGGGAAAAGAGACAAGGGACCCACATAAACAGTACAGATGTTTGACTGCCTGGCTCTCAGTGCATGGGAAACTTTTGGATGCCATGATAGCAGCAGCAGCAGCAAAAAGCATGAAGTTTGATAACTTCATGTCTTCTCCCTGTGATCCCTGATATTGGTGTGCTGAGCAAGGGTCTAAGAGCACCTGTGGTTTCTCGTGGTATCCAAACCCCCAGATTTCATCCAACATCCCTTGCTGGCCTGGCAGTGCCCTGTGTGGGGAGCTCTCCATCCCACATCCTGCCCTGGAAGAGTGAAAGGGGGGTGTGTCTGCCTGGAGGGATTAGATCCCATCTTGTAGCACTTGGAAAATCGCTTATCAAGCTGTGGGACAAAGCACGGGGAGCTGAAGTGAGAAGCGACAATCTGCTCCCTGCAGCAGGGAAGCACTTGGCAAAGACACAATTTATAACTGAAAGAGTTGCCAAGTTCTGGGTTGTTTTCTGTTTGTTTTAAGTTGTTCTGCTGACTTTTGCAGAAATGTAACCTGGGGGATTGTAGGGTGGCTCCTCTGAAACAGATTTCTGTAGGAAGTGGGGTGTAAAAGAACGAGATACGGTGGGGCAAATTCACAGGTTCCCAAAGGTCACTTTGCAGTGGAAGTCAAGAAAATCTGAGATGACCATAATTGCAAACGATGGAGCTTCAGTAATTAACAGATTATTCTAAATTCTTGATGGGGAATGGGGAGTTTAGGGCAAGTCTGTATAATAATTCTTGTAAATAGGGACTTTTAAAAAGCCTCAGACTAGTATAAAACCAATTATATAATCCAAATATAAAACAAACACGTAAATAAATATATACAAAGCCACATATGTAATCCAAACCATCTACCCCATCCCTGGAAATGTTCAAGACCAGGTTAGATGGAGCTCTGAGCAACCCAGTCTCGTGGAAGCTTTGCTGCTTATGGCAGGGGGGTGGAATGGGATGGTCTTAAAGGTGCCCAAACCATGCTATAATTCTGAAATTAAAAAAAAAATAAAATTAAAAAAAATCAATTTTTTAAAATTTGAAAAATTAAAATTTTTTTTTTTAAAAAGTGGAAACCTTAAGTCTACCTGGAAGTTGCCATCAAAGAGCATAAAAGTGCCTAGAAGGCTACAGGTCAATTTCTGTTTCTTGTGGTGGGGATGCTCAGCTTCAGTTTGGATTTGACCTTGGAAGTCAAGTTGTTTAAACTGACTTACAGATTAATATTGCAAATGTCAGNACCAGGTTAGATGGAGCTCTGAGCAACCCAGTCTCGTGGAAGCTTTGCTGCTTATGGCAGGGGGGTGGAATGGGATGGTCTTAAAGGTGCCCAAACCATGCTATAATTCTGAAATTAAAAAAAAAATAAAATTAAAAAAAATCAATTTTTTAAAATTTGAAAAATTAAAATTTTTTTTTTTAAAAAGTGGAAACCTTAAGTCTACCTGGAAGTTGCCATCAAAGAGCATAAAAGTGCCTAGAAGGCTACAGGTCAATTTCTGTTTCTTGTGGTGGGGATGCTCAGCTTCAGTTTGGATTTGACCTTGGAAGTCAAGTTGTTTAAACTGACTTACAGATTAATATTGCAAATGTCAGGGCACAGGGAGGGCTCTGGGCTGCCCAGGATGGCAGGACAGGCCACCAGAGCCAGGAGCTGCCCCACCACCTCACCAGGCAGTGGAACAGGGGCACTGTGCTCCACCTGAGGAGGGAATGACAGGGCAGGGCCAGGTCAGCAACCCTGGAGGGGATGTGGCTGCAGGGCCAGCAGGGCCATGGAATGACTGTGCTGGCACTGGGGCTCTGCTTTCCTCTCTGCACTTCTCTATTGACATGGACCCCAGATATAAATTGTCTGCAGCACTGTGTGTGTTCCTGTAACTGTGGGAGGGGAGATCCCACTGCAGGAAAGTGTCCCACAGGGGGTTTTGCAGGCAGACCCCTCCATGAGTTGTCCTCACATCATCAGACACTTTGGACTCTAGGAGAAATCAGTTTCTCTGACAAAGACATAACACAGAAAGTTCCTTGTTTGGCACAGGGAAAAGATTCAAACACACATTTTATTTTAAATGCATATTTCAATTCACTTCAGGGTTTCTCTCTCCAGTTAATCTTTCTGTCCATGCTCATCCTCCAGATTTATGTAATACTTGTGTTGCTCAGAAAGGTTTTCTAATTGCTCCTGGATAGGCAATTGCCTTTTTTTTTTTTTTTTTTGCAGGTTGGTTGAATTCTGTTTGATAATTAGTCCCACATCAGTTTTAGAAATGAAATAATCATCTGACCAACTAGAAGTTGCTTGCAATGGCGAAGTACCTAATTAGAAAACATTCATTTTGCAGTGCTCAGTTCCATCTGCAGCTTTGCTGATTGCTGTGCACACATTGCTGGGCTTTGCTGATCTGCTGTCCAGGGTCAACAAAAGCCAGGTCTCTTCTTCCTTAATTTCAGACTCCAAATTTGGGCAGCTCTCTATGAGCTGCAACCCTGAACTCTCCTAAAAGTGAATCCTCAGAGCCTGTGGCAGAGCTGGGTGAATCTGCCCATTTTGAATAAGGGAGCAGAGTGCAGGGTTGGGATATTGTGAGAGGTAAAGGCCAGCAATTGATATGGGTTTCTGCATTTAGAAAAAGAAAGAAAAATCACTGATGTATTTAATTCTCTGTTGCAGAGTGTGCTACCAATAAAAAAAAGTCTCAAGCAGGTTGTATACCATCAGAAGCAAAGGAATAAAAGCAAATGAGTGTCAGAGCAGAACTTGTTAAAGGAAAATAAGAGGAGAAACCAGATCCTTGATGAACAAATCCTCGGGATTTGCTCTGAGTCAAGCATGCAATATTTGCTTTTAACCAGCTTTCCCAGTCAAACCTGGGAATCATCTGGGGCTCTCTCTGAAGCTTCCACCATTCAGAATATCAGATCCTCTGAATACAAAGCACATTTAAGCATTTATCATTTCTCCTGGCGTTCACCTCAGCCAGAAAAACGGGCTGTGCTTAAGAAGGTGCTTAAGCATAAGTTACCTGCATATCCCTTCAGAGGGCAAGAACCAAATTCTCTTCAAATCCTTTGAAACTGCAAGTTCTAAGCTGGCTGAAAGTTGGGGCTGCTTGCTAGTTTGCCTTGCTTGGGAGAATGACTGAAATGCAGATCCCTCTCACTTTCCCTTTTTGGAGGGATCCTAAGGTGAGAATGAAAAGTAAATTCCACCATGGCTGAGCAGGAGCTGAGCAGAGATTGATACATTTGTTTTCTCATTTCCATTCCTACAGTTCTGCTCAACAAGCAGTGCATGGAATTAATTCCTCCCAGAGATTTCTTTTTTTTTTAATGAACAATAATTTTACGCAGTACAGCATTAACAGTCACTGCATCATTCTTGCACACAGACTGTAAAATTCCTGTGGCTCTTGTCATGTGCACTCAGAGTTGTCATACTCTGTTCTTAATGGTTCACAATTGCATGAAATAATCTCTTGCTAAACTTGACCCACGTTATTTCTCCCCTTCACACCTCTCCTACTTTACACAGGATGGATTTATGATAAAGCTGAATACTTTGACGTGCTTATCTGCTTTACACGACAGATTTATCCAAGTGTGGAAGTGTTAAAGGACTCATTTTTCAGTCAGCAGCTCCTGTGGTGGGGCTCACTCTGGGCTATGTGAGGGCTGACTTTCCCATTTACACCATAATTTCTCTGAGTCAGGTGATGGCAGAGAGGCACATCTTTCTTTAAAATAAGATAAATGCATCATTCCAAGAACATGAGGGAGGCCTATGAAAACCTGCATGTGGAAATTGTTTGTCATGTTCAACACATTGCCAGCAATGACAATGACGTCCCCATCCCTGGGACTGTTCCAGGCCAGGTTGGATGGGGCTTGGAGCAATTTGGGACAGTGGAAGGTGTCCCTGCCCGTGGCTGGGGTTGGAACAAGGTGAATTTTGAGGTCCCTTCCAAGACAAATCATTCTATCATTTTCTGATTCCATGATTATCATGGCTAAGAAAAGGTAAATATCAAACACCAACAGCCTTGTAAAGCAAAGACTTGCAGCCTTGATATCATCAACAAACCATAATAAATGTGTGAGCAAACACACAGATTTGCACATGGGTCTATCACAGCTCAAATTTCTATCTGTTAAGAGAAATCAGCTGCTGAAGTGAACTTAATATTTCATGCCAGCCAGTACAAGGCAAGTACAAGGAAACCTCTTCTGGTGAGAAGAGATTCTCTGTCTGAGAGTGATCTATGTTTAACTTGCACCTGTGTCAAAAATATGTGCAGTGTAACCATTGCTTCTCTGGTCAATTTAAACTGATCTACATCAAAACTGTAGGGAAAACAAGAAAACAGCAGCATTTCAGTTCTCTCCCTTAAAAATAATTAAAAAAAACTAAACAGAGTAACTTTTAGGAGGAAAGACAATGCAAACAGAGAAAGTTTTAGGAGGAGAGACAATGCCTGGTAATGGAATGAAAAGTTGCATTCTTAAAGATAAGAAAGGCTACTTAAATTCCCTACCTTCAAATGCATCTTCATACTGAATTCTGGAAGGCCAAAAGCCCAAATGTAAGAAGTGCAGAGAGAAGAATATCATTTGAAAGCAAGAGAAACACAATGATTAACAAAAGCTGCAATAGGTTTGGGGGTTTTTTAACAGCAACTCCAGTTTCTGATCAATTCTTAATTTGATTTTGAAGCATACAGCCTATGGTAAATTCATGTGGTGATGCAGATAACAATTCCTTGATTAAAGCCTCTGGTTTATAAAGTTTTTCCTCTTCCAGCATATTCAACAGCTGCACAATTCTAGACTGAATGGCTGTGTCCCACTGGGTGGTGAAACAACCACACAAAACATGCAGGGCCATTCAGCTCCTCATTTGCTTTGCTCCAGATCTGCTGAAAAACAAAACAAGAGAATCAGCAGCAAACCAACCCAAGGATCCTCCCAGGTGAACCTTTCTTCTTTCCTTCCAGCTGCAGAATTAGTGCAGGCTACCAAGGATCCCTTCTGTAATTAACCTTGAAGTGCTGCATGGAAAAATGAACACTCCAGCAATTCAAGCCCTGTTTGGAAACTTTAACAAAAGACTTTAAAGAAATGAGAAAAGGCATTTCCACCCAGGCAAAAAACCATCCAGAAGTTGAAAAAAAGCATTAAAAAACAGAGATGAGGATTCAGCATCAAAGTTTACTGCACCAGAAATGGCAGCTATAACAACACAGATATCAAAGCTCAGTTTAGAAATACTTGATCTGAGAGAAAGCCCAGATAAACAAACACCACAGGCCTCATCAAAATTCTCCCCAGAAGAAACAGAAATGAACAAAAGAAAAAAGAAAATGATAAGGTGGAATCCACATGGATGTAATGGACAACACATCAAGGGAATCCATACAGGCAGAAGGTCTGGAACTGGCACTGATAAAACAGCATTACACACATCTCCTGACACACTGGAAACAAGACAAAAACAAGCAGAAAACCAAAATCTGGGATGTTTGGGTTGGGGAAAATCTCTGCCAACTATGAAAACTTGGGAAGGAATTTTTAGGGGAAGTTCCAGAAGACCTGAAACCTGCTTGCATATCAGATAATGGCTCTACTAAGGAAACTGAAAATGCTGGACATTTTAGATTGCTGAAACATCCTGGCACATCTCCTTCCAAGATGCCTAAGGGTAGGTTGGGAACTGAAGTTTTTTAATTAGAATATCTTTCTCATGCAGGAACAGAGGAAATGCCTGCTAATCTTTCAAGGAGTGTTGGATCTAAAATTCTTCCTGTCTGCAAGAGAGATAGAGCTCCTACAAATACTGTATTTAGAATTTCTGGTTTTGGTTTGTCCTCTGCTGATATTAATTCTTCCAGAACTGAACAGCAATTTGCATTACCAAAAGGGAATTCAACATTAAATATCAAATGAACATTTCAGAATTTGAATCAAAACTGTCATTTCTTCCTGATACGAATCTGCAACAGATTTTTAAATTTAAAATGAAGATGGATCTTTGGAGCAAAGGAGTCTGAAGCCAGGAGGGAAAACACCATCTCCTGAAATATCTGTGGGTGACACAGAATGTACAGTTAAAATACATTAAACCTAAACCAAAAATTTAGAATTTCTTGCTGTAAGAGAAAACTGTCAGAAAGTGACATCGGTTCTAAAATGGAATCTGAAACTTCCTAGAGAAAGAAAAAAATCAAGTTTTGCTGATGAAGACATAATTCAAAAACCAAAACAGATGCTTCAGCTGAACTGAGTGACTCTGAAATAGGAATCATGATCATCTTTTTCTGACTGGAAGACAGATGAAATTGAAATTTGCAAAAGTCTGGAATCTCCCTGAGAAAAAGGAAAGAGCCTGAGTTCTGCTCTCCAGAAGTGGAGCAAGCCCAGCTAAAAATGTCAGTGGAAATTGCTGACATTTCTGTACAAGTTCCAGCATCAGAACTTCAGATTTGATACGTCAGATCCTGGAGTAGAGGGAGGTGTTGAGAGCCCCGAGGAGAAGGAAATCAAATTAGAAGGAGAATAGGAGATAAAAGCTGTCAAAGTTGAGACCAAGGCACTGTGGAGATGGTTTTTAATGCCAAAATACAGAATACCTGCATTAGGCTGGATATCCTTATAGGCAAGAAAAAAAAAATGTCATGCTGATGTGGAAAGAAGTCTTGGAAATGTTTCAGGTTCCTTGTGCCAAAACACAAACTGGAATATTCCTCAAAATACCTTCCCTATGCAGCAACCACAATTCCAGTTGGAAAATGAGGTGTTCCAAAAGGAGGAGATTATATGAAGAGTTCTGATGTTAGCTTGCCAGAGATGGGAGAAGATATTTCATTACCTGCAAAGAGAACAGAGTGAATATTCCAAAACCAGATCTAGTCAGATGTACAGATAGAATTCATCTTGGTGCTGAAGGACAAAACTGCATAATTCACAATTCACCATGTTCTCAGCAGAGCTGTAGAAACCAGAAATAAGTGCTTCAAAAATTGACAAAAAAGAGCAGTTTATACAAAAAAAAATCCTACATCTTCTCTGACTCTTCAAGAGCACAAAATCAAACTACAGGATATAGAGATCCCCAAAGCAGAAAGATTTACTGAGTTAGACAACTCAGGAGTAGAATTTAAATGATCATTAGCTGAAATTAATGTAGGTGGAAAACAAAATATATAGATGTTTGTTTTCCAAAGAACATTTAAAGCTAAGAGGAAGCAATTAAAACAGGAAAGTTTGTGGGTGAAATGAAAATTACAGGAGAAAATAGCCAAGAAAATTGATAGAAAAGGCCTGAGTGTGAATGGTCTACAAGAAAGAGATCAGAAGATGCTACTTATATTGCAGGAAAGCTGGGAGATGTAATGGTAGACTTTTCAGGAGTGAAAAGGGATGTAAAAAGTGCTAGAGAGGATCCTGAAATAGAATTCTAAGTGGAAAGTGTTGAAAAGGACACATCTGCGAGAGTGGAAGAGCGTGGATCAGAGAGAGCACAAGAAACCTTGTCACCTATGGAGGCAACAACAGGCACTGAAAAATTTTAAGTTGATGAGACCCCATCCAGTGTTCCAGTTTCTCAAACCCTTGTTACATCTCCAGTAAGAACTGAATTGATATTTTTTGGAGAAGAAAAACATAGACATTCAAATATTCCTGGAGATACGACTCCAAATGAGGATTGTCTTTTATCTATATTCAGTGAAATAAAATTATATCCATGTTCTTAACTTTCTAGGAACTAAAAATGGAGCAAAACCCAAACCTGACACTTAGGAAACTTTGATGTTACAGCATTTACCATTAAATTATCAAGTATATGAATGTGCTGTACTGGGCAGTGATAACTATACTGATTTATGTCTGCCCAAAAGGAAACAAAGCACCATAATTCTTTTCTGAAATGACACTGCAATTCCTAGATGTGGTGGGAATGGTTGCTAGCAGATCTGACTCTTTTCACCCATTATGATCCTGAGTTTAATGGATGTGCATGTGCAGAAATGCCTCTTTTTGCACATCCTATTTTGTCTTTCCCCATAATCTTCTACTTAATACAGGAAAAGCAGAATAAGTTGAGTTAAAATGAGTTAAAGTGTGCATTGAGATCCCTGAATGGAAGAAATGAAAAAATAGTTTGGTTTTGAGGACAGGTTTGTAGGTGAAATAAGTCAGTTCCTCAGCTGATATTAAGCATCAGTCCCCAAGCGATTTAAGGAACATTTGCCAGCCTTGGGCTGATGTTACTGTGCCTTTAAAGGGAATGTGAATTTTACCTGGGAGGTGAAATTTTGTTTTTAAACCTCTGAGCAGAACAAGTTGGACTGATCAAAATTTTGTGGAAGAATGTTTACAGGCTCCTAAAAATCTTATTGGGGATGAATAACTGTCTTGGAAAAGAAAGAAAGAAGGATACAAGGGATAAAAAAAAGGATTGGTGGAGTTGGCCTTTCACAGTTGAGGAATGATGTCTTTTCAAAAAAAGGAAGATAATCTGATCGGGCAAGAGAAAAGACATCAGCTGGGGTGAAAATGTGTTGGTAGTGTGCCTGTGTTTTGATGCTTTAGTGAAAACACACTAAATAAACCAAGAATTCTGAAACTGAGCTGCAGAACGTTGTAAGCTCACTCTGCTGAAAACCACTTGAAATCAAGAAGTAATGGGGTTAGCAGGAGGCATTTCAGAACAGCTTCTTCCAGAACTCCATTTCAGAATGGCTTCTTCCATCAGGCTACCCCAGAACTGTCCTCTCTGCCACGAACACTGAGGTGGAATATGAGGAGCTGGGTGGAGGAGGGAGAAGGAGGTATTGCTTTGGCTGGCAAAAAAACGTTGTGGCTTAAATGCCATGAGCAGGGGCCAATCTGGGTTTTGTTCCAACTTCCCTGTTTCCCACAGCACAACTGATAAAATTCCCCATGAAAATAATGGGGAAATTCGTATTGGTCCTATCTTGATGTGGGGAAGAAAAGCTGCTATTCCCACTAATGCTGATGGAAGTTGTTAGAGGCCACAGCAGTAACTATCACTGCATTAAACATGAGCATTGATACTGCTTTTGCAGCAAAAAATACTAATGTTTGCAATGCCACAGGTTGTGTGGTTAGTGAAATTTAATATGCCCAGCAGAGCTCCCTAAAAGTGAATTACCCCACAGAATCCATAACAATCTAAAGACTTTTCTTTCTGGTAACCTAGAAAACCAATCTTGCTCTGCTGCTGTAGCTGTTGGTTTTCAAGGCTTTCATCACCCACAGAGAAATCATGTTTGACACAATGCTGTAGTTATTGAGAACAGTAGTTATATTACACAGTGCACCTAATGCATCAAACTCCACATACCCCTGCATGCAGAAAAGATAATGTTTTAATCTTTTTTGGAGTCATGCGGGACAACTACATCACTGGTAGAGACCGCCAGAATTACAGCAGACAGGGCAAAATAATAATAGAATAGAACTTGTTTACATATCAAACAGCAATTTTTTTGCAGCACATAGGCTGTTCTATGACTTTAGCACTGTTGTATCATCTGTTGAAACAGCTGGTACCTGCTGTTGGTAGCGACAGGATGCAGCAAAAAGTAATCCTCTAGTTTTGATCCAATTTTCTCTCATTCCTAAAAGCACTCTCTGCTCTGGAATAAATGTGCTCTGGTTTTGCCATAATTCTGCTCGATGAACATTGTGTAGCAGTAGCTCTGTTTTTTAGGGGAGAAGCCCAGTTCAAGCTAGATGAGAATAAGACAAACATAATAAATCTTATTGATGGTGGCTTAATTCATGCTGACAGCTCCAGAATTGTAATTGCTCTGACTGTCCCTCTCCACCTCTTAGGAGATGGGGGAACATAGCGAAGTATCTTCATCCACAAGGAAATTACTTTCATCAAAGTGTTAGATTTTACCAAAGTCTGCTGCTGGAACACAAGAAATTCTGCTACCTGTGCCCCAGACTAGAATTCACATACAGATTAGCTGGGGTGAGGGTGGGCATGGTGGGGTTGGCTCACAATCTGAATCGGGCTTGGGGGACAGTAGAACCATCACTTTTTGCCTTAAAAGACTAGGCTTCTCATCAAGAAACGCAGTGTGTGCCTAATAATTTACAGATTTATTAAGAATTCCCCAAAGAATACTCGGAAGGAGATGGGAATTAATTCATTATTCATTAGCAAAACTGCCCAGGTTCGGGAGGCGCCTGCGGTCGGGATTAATGCGCGGAGCGATCGCGGGAGCGCCCTGGGTTAAACAAGCTGCCAAATCTCTGCCGTCAGGAGATCCTCACCCACATGCCTGCAGCTTCCTGCAGTTACCTGGAGGTAATTGCAGCCCAGCTGCTCAGAGTTCTTTGCTGATATCCTGTGTTTTAAGCAGCCTGCAAGGCGGTTTTCTGCAAAGAACAAAGTCTCCTTTCTGCTTTGCCGACCGTGCGCTCCCACCACGCAGAGGCACCTGACACTGGCTAATATTTGAGAGCTCAGGGCTTTGTTTTGTGTGGCATTTATAGCAACTCCTCCTTGCTGAGACTTTTCTGCTGCATAAGGCATCTCCCACGGTGCTGGAAGCATCTGTTGTCTGGTTTTAATGATATTTTTCATAACACCTCTGTATGCAGCCTTATGCCTGGAGCCCTTCTCGCTGGTCCCCGCTTTCACCATGGCCTGTCTCTTGCTAAAGGGGAGTCATCTGCTTGTCAAAGCCAAACTAAGAGCTCTGAGATTGTTTCTGTGAGTTTGCAGTCCCCTTGAAGGAGCCTAGATGGCTGCCTCTTATGACTATATATATCTGTATCTATGTATATATATATACACATATGTGTATGTTCCACAATAGGTTTGGGGTCCTCTCTCTTTCCTTTTCTGAGTGTAAAATTTCTGAGGTTTCACCATCCCTGTTATTTTTTAATTTGCCACTACTGCAGATTTGCCACTTCTATAGCAAAGTCTCCCTTTCCCCATCTAGCAAAAAATTGTTGGTTTTTCTTTTTTTCCAAAAAATAGGACAAAAAGTTTTCAGGAAACCTTGAACTTGCCCTTTGCTATTTGCCAGTGGAGAGAGATTGTTAGGTTATTTTAGCCAAACACTCACTCATTTGGATTTCCAGCCCTTGTATTTCTAGGAATTTTTCATTGCCTTTGTGCAATTGTTCTGGCCTTTTCTGGTGTCTTGACTTTCCCCAGGGTTTAATAAAACTTAATATTTTCTCAACTTCTTGGATGCCCTCAACAATGACTTTTACAGCACAGGGGTATAATAATAATTTTCAATTCTACTTCAATCCTTTTATATCTTTCCAGCAGTAAATGGATGCAGTCTTGTGAGTATGTTTGTATGGACTCATTAAGTTTATTGAAGCCCATTTTTATTCAAAAGTGGGATATCCTTTTGCTGGTTATGCTTTTCCCAAGCCATGTGAGGGCCTGGTATCTCTCAGGCCTAAATTCTGTGAGCATTTCCGCAGTGTTTAATTTTACCAATTAATTTCACTGGGACTGTCCCTGTGTAAGCTTTTGAGGAATCAAAGCCTTTCTGATGCTTTGTCCTTCCTTTCATGCAAATCCTCTCTACCACGGGGTCATCCAGCCCTGTCTTTGAGGAGAGGCTCTGTTTAAGGTGTGCTGCAGGACAGACACCTGAGGAGGGTCTGTCCTGTGTTCCCTGAGGAGCAGGGATGGGTCTGTTGGCTCACCTGGGAGCGTGGGGTCCTGTGCTCCTCTGGGCCAGGTTTAACAACTGATAATTTACAGAGTGGGAGGAAGGTGTGAGGAGTTCTGCTGCAGGAAACTCCTGCTCAGGGCATGATGCTTGACAGATCATAGAATCACAGAGTAACAGAATGGTTTGGGTGGGAAAGGACCTTAGAGATCACCCAGCTCCAACCCTCTGCTGAAAGATTGGAATTTCCCATTTTACACGTGGAAAGCAGGTCCCTACTGTTTTGTGGTTTACTATAGGAGGGGCAAGAAAGCTCCTTGAGCACTTGGAAGAGGCTAGTTGAACCCTCCATCCTTGAGAGATGGGAGCATTGAGTGAAAAATCTGACTCATGTTGTCTTTGTTACCTTCTGACTTTGGGATGGCTTTATGTAGATGATTTAGGTTGGCTTTCTTTTTTTTCATTTTATATTTTTTCTTTTATGAGGGGAGTGCATGATGAGGGAGAGGAGAAAGAAAATGTAAATCCACACACAGAGCTCCAAAATGGGTTTGGAAAAAGTTAAGTGCTGCCTGTGAATTAAAAACAGTGTTTGGATTTCTCCTTCTCATGCCTTTGCAAGCTGTGGCTCTGTACACATGCAGAACTATTGCAGCCTCAGAATCACAGTGCATCACTTTAAAGATTAAACTATTATTTTCTGAATTAAATCTATCATGAAAATATGGCATCTTCTGGGGCTGCTTTCAGTCATCCCTCAGCATTAAAGCCTTGAAGTTAGTAAGTTTTTTCAAGTGTGCAAGCAATTCTCTTTCTTCCTTGGATGCTTAACTTCTGCAGCATGGGAGAAGTCTTGTCTCATTAATTTTTAGCCCACTTCTACATCACACACAGAGTGAAAAAAGGGCCACAGAAAAGTGATGAATAACTTATTTCCCCTGAATCCATCCCTCGAGTTTCTGGAGCTGTTCATTTCTGTACCAGTGGTAGATATTGAGCTCCTGCTTTCTATGTAAAAGCATTATTATTATTATGATTATTACAGGGAAATGACAGTTAGCTGATGAATAGGTAACTTTATCAAGATTGTTTTCATCATGCTGCTGTGATGAGGAATAATCTGTAATTAGAAAGCTGTGTTGAAGTTTTGAGTCTGGAATCATTCCACATCTTCTCTGACAGGCAGGTTTATTAATGTCTTAATTTTAGTTTTGCATTTGCCCCTTACTAAATCTGTGTCTTGCTATGTAGTACTGAGTAGGATCATTTGTTATGTTCTTCTTGTCAATTAGGAAATGACCAAAGATAGGAATGTGAATCCAGTAAATTTCACCACTGTGAAAAGTTTAGAATCCTTTTTCTCCATTTAGAAATCTCCATTTAGAAAGAATCCCTTTGGAAAGGAAGTAACAGGAGATACAATTTTTCTTTTTTTTAATTTTAAATATGTCTGAATCTTGATGAATATTATGAAAAAAAATTATTAAAATTTATTTGCTATTGCATGTTTAATGTTGTCACCAGCAGTGAAATATTTAAATGTATTTTAGCATCTAAACTGTCACCATCAGCTCTCCCACCTGGAGACTTCAAATTTCCTCAGGCAACCATTTGAGATTCTTAGCAGGATTAGAAAAGCAATGCTTTTTCTTGGCTCACACACAAATTTCTTTCCAAAATTTTGCTTTTTTAGAAAGCACCTAGAAACTGATTTTCATAACAGATACTGGCCTAGAGCTCTCATGAAGGCCCAGCAGAGTAGGAACCCAAATATTCTCTGTAAATCCCAGCTGCTGTCCCAGCCTTTGGGGCTCCTGACAATCCTGCCCCTCTCCTGCCCCTTGCTTCCTTCTGGAGGCTCTGCTGCTCCCTTTCCACTCTCCAACAGTAGATGGGGATGCTCCATTGACAGAGCAGATCCTCTTTGCTGCCTCAGAATGACAAAGAATTAATTGTGCAGTTATTTACACTTCAGACAGAAATGCAAGTCCCCATCCCAAAGACTCTGGTGCTTCTCAAGTAACACCCCAGATTTTCTGAGCTCTGCTGTGTCTGTACTGTGAGGCAGAAAGATGACAATTTAGAAATTGCTATCTGAAGAAACCCTTGCCCTTTTTTGTGTATTTTTTGACTCTGCCTGAAGGAACTGTCTGGTGGAGAGTGGCCTTGGCAGCTGCCTACAGGTGCTGGGAAGCTGCACTTTTCCCAGGGAGTGTCACCACACGTTTCTCAGAGCCACCTGTCTCATTTGTGGCAGTGATTGCTGCCTTCTTGCTGGATATCCTGGGGGAGGGAGTGACTGGCATCACAGCCCTTTTCCCACTTTGGGCATAAAGAACTCCTACTCAGTGTGACAGGCAGAGCTGAGATCAAATCAGAGGGAGGGGCAGAGTTAAAATGGTCAGAAGTGGCTAGGAATGAGGCTGTGGATGGACTGTGGAGGGTATGCAGCTCTGATCTGGTGTTCACAGACTAAGTGGAAAAATTTCTTGGGTGTATTTCTGGCGAAGTTGGTGCTGATGCTGACAGGAAGATCTATGGCTCTGAGGAACACCTTGGGCTTGCAGTAGCCAACCTGTTCATCAAGCAGAACTGAGGGCTGATACACTGGAAATTGTCTTCTGTGCTGGGGTTTGCCCCAGGCCCCGAGCCCTGAGCTGCTTTCCACGTGCCCTGGCTCCTGAGCCTCTGCACCACAACAGCAGCATTTGGTCTTTGCTGATACAGAAAGTCATTTATCTTCTTGTGTCTTGCTGTGCAGAGCAATAAGGGTTTCAAGCAGACAGGGCTTCTGGTTTCTGGAAAATAAGCTAACAAACTCCACTTTGCAAGATTACCATTTCCTCTTACTATTTTTCGAAGTGTTTATTTTAAAACCCTGAAATTAATCTCAGGAATGCCAAGCAGCACTTAAAAGGAGGAGGGGTGATGGGGCCTGGGGAGGAGGGAACTAGAGGAGAGCTTATGTCACTGAGTTTTCTTCATGTAATTGAGTTTGTTCTTTAATCACAAAAAACAGTCATTTGGTTCTGAAATAACTGTCATTGCAGTACACCCTTCTCTCTTCTGATTCCTGCCATTTTTGGCAAACACTGCATACAGTACAAAGGCCTTTGCAGAGTTATTAATCATGTTTGGCAGCCAGGCTGCACTAATCTACTGTCTGGAAGTGGGGAAGGCACTAACTTGTGTGTTTTGAGATGTAGTGATTAAAGCTCTTTATACCTTTGTTGCTGCAATGAGAATGCAGGAAAAAACTGAATGACCATGGGAAAAGCAGGGCTCCCCAGCCCTTCCCTCCATCCTGCTAATCTGTACTCTGCTGGGGCCAGAGCTGGGTCTATCCCACACGTTTTTTGGGATAAACTTGGTGAAAAGCACTGGGGAAGTGGTGGCTGTGGTAGTGTAACACAAATTTCACAGCAGATGGATGGGAAGGACAAGGCTCTGTATACCTTGGCTAAGGGAGCTGGTGATTTAGGAACTGGGAAGGAGTGAGAATTCTCCTGGTCTGATTCCCATCAGGAATTTTGAAGCAAGATTCTCTGTGAAAGATAGATAGATAGATAGATAGATAGATAGATAGATAGATAGATAGATAGATAGATAGATAGATAGATAGATAGATAGATAGATAGATAGATAGATAGATAGATAGATAGATAGACAGACAGACAAACAGACAGACAGATAGAAAGAGAGAGAGAGAGAGAGATAAACTGGATGATGAAGGGATCAAAGCCTCTTTTTTCCCTCCAGCCCAGTGGCCAAAGCCTTCATGCCTACATTCTGGAATGTGTCAGGCAGGGAGAAGTGGTGCCAGTAATTCAGAACTTGGAGCCAGCAGAAGGTGACTGCATGTGTGTGCTGCACTCCATCAATGAGATCTCCACAGATGCCAGGGGAGCAGTTCACCTGCAAATAAAGTCACTGCTCTGCCTCTGAATACCCTCAAATTTCATCTGTACCTGAAGCTAAAGCACTGACATGCATTAACTACTCTGCATCTGACAAATGGCTCCTTCCTGTGCAAAAGAAGCTGGCTGCCAGCTCCAAAAAGACCTGCAGTGCCTCAGTTCTGGGGGCAGATTTTTGGTCTAATTCTGTGACCCAGCATGCAGGGAATAGAAGCCAGATCTGTGTTTACAAAAGGATTGCTGGTGGCAGACAGACCTGGGGTGATTTTTCGCTTCATTGGTGGCCAGCCCATGGATGCTGTGTTGGGTACATGGAGCAGAATAATGGTACAGGGTGCTCTTGGACAGGAATTGTACCATCCTTCAGGTTTTTATTTTCCTTCACTCCTTTTTAATTCATATATAGTGCTGTGCTCCTGCTAGGCACTTCCTGAGCAGGTGGATTTTAAATGAAATTTTCCAGTTGCCAAAGAATTGAACTGAAAGCTGATGGTGTGTATCACTTCTTGTTTAGTGGAAAGAGTGGTCTAGGTAAAGGTGCTTCTGGCTGAGTCTTTGTCTCCTTACCAATGGCAAAGTTTCTGAAGGAGTGTTAGCAGTTTATTCTAAGTCTGCCTAATCCATTTCCAAGAGAGTTAATGCACTTACTTCTTTCTCAAAAACTCTGAAGTCACAATGAAGCTGATCAGTCAATGTGGGCCTCTTAGTTTACCTCAAAAAACTGAAGCTGAAAGGTTTGGGTAAACCATAAAAATATGAACATGAAGAAATATTCTTTATTCTGGCTGAGAAGTCATGGATACTGAAGCTCATCTTCCTGTGGGTGAGGAAGGCCAGCACCAGTGATGCTCAAAGATCAGGTATTCTTCATGTGCCATGAAGGGGCACTGAAAACTCAGGGCTAAGCAAAAAACTCGATCTGTTTTCTTCAGTCTGAGCTGGTCTTTCATTCAGTTACCTTTTGAGACTTTTTAATGCAGTAAGAAATGTCATAGGCAGGACATTGGTTTTCATGGATTTGTATACAATGGCTTTAAACTATATTAATTTACTGTCCTGAAAACATAATAGAAAGAGTAATGACTCAGAGGTCTGCAGCAGAACTCAAAAGAGATTAAATTCTCTTTTCTGCTGTACAGGACGACATTGCTTGTTGCATAACAACAACAAAACTAAGTCTGAGGTACCTCTTGAATTTGGTGTTGTACACAATAAAATTAGTGTGTAAGAGAGGTATGGAGAGGTCCAGTCTTAATCTTAGTAGCTGAAAAACCTCTGTAAAAGCCTCCTATTTTAATAACAGAGAGTTTTCAAGTAAGAAATTATTTAATGAAAAACAAGAGCAATTTATGAAAGCACATTGATTTAATTTTCCTGCTCAAGATTTTTAGGAGTTTTGGAATTTGTTTGGTTTGTATTTAAGATTTTTCTGGGATAGATTTATAATTTCTTCTAGTTTTCTCTAGTTTCTGTCTTATGCTTTTGTCCCCCAAGTGCTTTTTTTGTTTGTTTGTTTGTTCCTATCTCATTACACCTTCTGGAAAGGTTCTAGTTTGAGCCAAAACTGTTATTTGCAAATTCTGTACCTTCTCCCTCTTTCTTTAGAAGTGGTCTAGGCTCCACAGATCAGTGTGGAAAGACATTCCCTAATTGTAATTTTTTTTTCCCCACTGTTGAACGTGTTTTTTCATCTGTGCCTCCCCGTTATCCAGAGCATCATGAGGTGTCACTGGGGATTTGCACACCAACCACTGATTCAAACTTTCAATTGCTTGGCCTTGGATTTATTGGTGTTATTGCCCAGACTGGATTATTTCCCTGAGGAAATAATCTCGTGCTGAACACCCCAGCAAAGCTCATCACCCTTCAAGGGGGCTGAACAGCTGCTGGTGGGTGCCATCCCACCCTCCCCTCCCAAGCATCCCTGGCACTCTGGGATGCACAAGGAGGGCCACAGTGGTGCTGGGAGCCTGCAGGAGCAGGCACTGCTGAGTGCCAGGGTTTCATTTCCTGGTGGATAAATGGCAGCAGTGCTTCTCCCACGTTCCTGCAGCTCTGCCTGGGGTGAGCTCTCTCCAGACAGTCCTGACAGCTTGCTCTGAATTTTAAGATGAAATCGTGGGGTCATCTCTAAATGCTGAAGTCTGTGTTTCTGTGTTTTTTGTTGAAGAAAATCCCAGTGTTCACCAATTCTGGTATCATGGACTAGAGGGGAAAGTGAGAGGGTTTAAAATGGTTTTCCTGTGCCTTACTCTGCACCTCTTCTGGTGATGATCTGCACACCTTTCCAGAAAGTTTGGGAATAAAAATTGGGAATAAAAATGTTCTTTGGTTCCCCAAACTTTGGGTGTCTGCCCAGGGGGGTAAATTCTTCTGTCTGAGGGTGAGGAAGAGGGGAAGCAAATTGTTCACCAAGTCCTCAGTTAAGGCTCAACCAGCTGAACCTGGAGAGCTCAAGAAGGTGTAAGTACCATCTTCACAATCATCCAAAGTTAAATTTTGTGTCTGTTTCCCAAAGCAAA
This sequence comes from Notiomystis cincta, assembly GCA_013398075.1. Classification (NCBI taxonomy): domain Eukaryota; kingdom Metazoa; phylum Chordata; class Aves; order Passeriformes; family Notiomystidae; genus Notiomystis; species Notiomystis cincta. The sequence goes on from VZRX01010415.1 coordinate 23,003, forward strand.
CAAACCAGAGGAATTCTAGTGGGTGGACAGAAAGTATAGCTAATGCAGGCATCTCTCCCTCTTAAGAGAGGGTAAGTTTCATACTAAATCCTGTTTTTTACTGTCCTGAAGTTGTGCTACTAATTCAATATTTTTCACTGTTGCTGCATTTTTGTGACAGTATGTCTTAAACTGCAGTCCTGAGCTGTTAAATTCTTTTAGCCAATATATTTATATTTTCATTTTATAGAGTAGTTTTATAGCATGTTGAAGCAGCAGTAGCTTCACCTGTCTGAAACTTCTAAACTCACAAAGATGAAGGTTGTAGCTGATGTTCCCTGATGAGGAGCCTGCTTTGCAGAGAGGTGAATGAGACTGGATTCTTCTCATCCTGGTTGTATCCAAGGTACAAGATATTCAACAGTGAGCTCTTCAGTAGGGAGCTCCACATGGACAAAATTATATGGCTAAAATAACACCATGGAGCCTACTCTTTATCTGGCTTCTTACTCTTCTAAAGGACTCTGTATTTAAGAGGGCAGTAGCTGTTTCAGAAGGTCCCACTGCCATTTATTTTTTCCCCTGAGCACCATCTGAGCCACAGCCACATGATTTTGGGGTGGAGAAAATGGATTTACAAAGTGCTGACTGTATATGCTGAGGGGCTGTGGTGATTAGTTACATCCCCATGGCTGGGAATTGTCTCTCTGCATCCATAACTCCCAGTGGGTGTGGCTGGGATCTGGATGCTTTGATACCATAGCACTTTGATTAATTAGGAGTGCATCTATTCACACAGAAAACTGCCACTGTGGCTCTTCTCTTGCTCCCCAGATGTGAAGCAGAGGTACTTAAAGTCCATCTCAACCAACTTAGTTGTTGAAATAATAGAAATATTTACAGTTGCTTTTGGTTATTTCAAGTCCACGACTGCCTTTGGTGCTATGCCTTTATCTACAAACATTGGCTTTCACAGGCAAATCAGATCAGTGCCTGAGCAAATAATGACTGTGAGCCCAAATTCCATTGTTTGCACAAATACCACTTGACGTGGGAAAAATGTAAAATTGTATCATTTACAACTGAGCTGTGTCTCCTCAGGCACTCGAGTGGAAGGAATCAGATTCTGAGAGGCACCACCACGTAGAAAGACATTTTTAGTTTCTAGTATGACTCACTCTGGTGTCCTCCATGACAATCTTTCTTGTCTGCTAAATTAGCACATGGGTGATGTTCATTAAGTCATGGTGTCTCAATGACTCTGCAACTGGCTTCCAAGAAAAACTAATTTTAGCTCAGACATTTCTGAAGACTAGGAAGAGGTCTCCTGGTTCATCAGGTCTTTCTTACTGTCTTCCAGAAGGCAACCAAAATCTGTCTTGGTTGAAGTTAGAATTTCCCTTCACCTCTGTTCTTACTGGAAGTTTTTCCAGAAGATCTCTGCTCTATTTCTTTTTCTTTTTTTTCCCACACATTTATTGTAATGCAATCACAGAGAAGTACATTTTCAAGGTGTTGCATCTAATTGTCAGTTTATTTTGCAAGTGAATTCCAGTATTTCAAAGAGTGCAATTAAATATTCTGAGAACCATTTAAAATATTTACAATTCTCTTAGCCAGATAAGACACAATATTTTTAGTTGAAGATATTCCCCAGACATCTGCTTTTTTCTAGCCCATATGGTGGAATGTGTGCCACATCTCATCTGTACGTTATGCTGTATGATTGCTGCCAAAAAGGATTCTAAGTTAGTATCTAAAGCAAAGCTCCTCAGTAATCTGGCAAAAACCCTTTCCAGAGCTCTGTCTTTTGTAATCTCTGAGCAGCCAGACACCAGTGCCATATTCTGCCCTTTGGTTTGGACTAGTGTTGGAAAGTGATGGGATCATTAGTGGTGAGCTGGCTTAGTCCAAGACCCTCTTGAACAAGGGGTTATTCACACTCCTCCAGCTGATCTGTTCCTGTCCCACCAAGGACCCTTCACCAATGGATTTTTTTTCTCTGCTCTTGTTAGCATAATCCAAAGGCTGCAGTGAAACTCTCTTGGTCACCACCCGGAGCTTAAAAAACAGCAGAAATGTGAACTGAGGCTGTTTTGCTGCTGGAGCTGAAGTCTTCATATTGGACTCAGACTTTTTCTGCAACTTTTGGTGAAGTGAGGTTTGGTTTAGGATATTCTCCAATTAAACTGAGGTTTATACAATACATTAACTGTGATTTATAAAGTTTATTTTGGTATTTCATCTAGATTTAAATGGCAGAGGAAAAGAGAGAAGGAGAGAGAGGGAATCATAGAATGTGAAGGGGTGGGAATGGACCTTAAAGATCATCCAGTTGCAACCCCCAACACCTTCCACTATCCCAGATTGCTCCAAGCCCCATCCAGCCTGGCTTTGAACACTCCCAGGGATGGGGCAGCCACAGCTTCTCTGGACAACCTATGCCAGGGCCTCACCACCCTCACAGTGAAGAATTTCTTCCTAATATCTAACCTAAATATCTCCTGGTTTTACTTGTTCCCAATACTCCTTATCCTATCATTACAGTTCCTGACAAAGACCCCTCTGTGGCTTCCCTGCAGCCCCCTCAGATGCTGGAAGGTGCTGTGAGGTCTCCACAAAAACTTACTCTTCTCCAGGCTGAACAGCCTCAACTTTCTCAGGGAGAGCTTTCCTAGGGGAGTTGCTCCAATCATCAACTTCATGGCCTCCTGTGGACTTTCTCCAACAGTTCCATGACTTTCTCATTCTGGGCACACCAGAGTGTCCCAGCCAGTTCTTTATCCACCAAATAGTCCATTCATCAAATCCATGTCTCTCCAGTTTTGAGACAGGGATGTGATACAGGACAGTATCAGATATATTTTTATATATATATTTATATGAAATCCTCACATATGGATTTGACACCAAGAATTAATGCAATTAAGATTCTGAAAGTTGATTAGAGCCTAGGGACATCCCAGAGTCACCCAGTGTTGGGTGCCTTTTGCTCATGGAAGAGGTGGAAGTGTGTGAGAGTGGATGTACATTTTAGAGAGAGCTTAAGTTGCTCAAAGCATTGTGCTTTAAAACTTCTGTACTACAAAGCCTGTTCTGCAACAACAGGAGTCCCTGAGACTCCCATTTGAGCTGTGTCACCTCTCTGTGCTCTCTAAAATGTTTTGAGCAGCTGTGTGATGTGTGTGTTAAATGAGGGGGTTCTACTTTTACACCAGTGTTTGTTGTTGTTGTTGTGTTAATTACTCAATATAGGCCTCTGGTTGAGTTTAAAATTACTGCTGAAAAGTTTCTGCATCTGGTGCTCAAAGGATGTCTTCTTTTAAGCCTCTTCCTTCTCCTTTCTTAGTGATGTCAGCTGCTGTTCCTGGACAATTAATGTAGAAAGACACATGTAGGATATTAGCTCAATAAACCCATTTTTGCTGTGTTGCTTATCAGCTAGGGTCTGCTTAGATTCATGCATTTATTCTGGAGGCAGAGGATGCTTGCATGCAGTCTTCTTACTGCAAATGATACTTTCCTGTTCTGTTGTCTAATCCAAACATGATGTTTGCAGAAGAAATATTGCAGGAAAGAGGAATTAAGGTTTCTAACAAGGTGGGGAATGTAGAAGATTCTCTCTATTTTCATGCCCTAATCTTGAAAGGAAAACACCTAATCTTGAGAGGAAAACACCATCAGCCTGCTAAAACCCCGTTTGAGTTTTTTGCTCACCTTAACCCTTTCCATTTGAAGAGCTGCCTGTTCCTTTCCCACCGCTGAGGGAGAGGTGTGAAATGCCCTTTAATTTTCTCTGAGTCCTGAGAGAAATTCCTGTTGCTGGATCCTCTCAGTTGAGCTGTTCTCTGTTGCAGAGCTCTCACAGAGTGTCTTTCAATTGCTGTCCCCATTACCCATCTGTGACATTTACTTTTTCTTGCTGTGATTCTTGTCCCTTCCCACTCGCAGCAGAGGTGGGTGGTGGGGAATAATTGCACCCCTTTTTATTTAGGTTTTGGTGCCTTTCACCAGCATTTTTATAGACCTCTTGATATTCTGAGGGCCTGTCTTTGCCTTTCCCAAGTCTATAATTATTCTTGTTATCTTTAATTAATATGTGCACATAGGTATATCAAATTAATTCCTTCTCTTTCCTCGCCTTATTATAGCTCTGCAATAGGGGCAGTTTTGTTATTCTTTCTCTGGTGCAGCTCCTGGGAGTAGCTGTGCAGCTCTTACAGGCCAAGAACCATCAACACAAACCTAATTCTGACCTTTCTTCTTGGTGCACAAAAAACTGAGGTTCTTTAGAAACAGCACAGCATGTGTTCATCCCACTCCTTGTTTTCCCTTTGGGACATGATGGAGTGAGGCCCTGGTGTGTTTGGGGTCTCTCCATTATTGCTTAAGAGACAGCCTGTGCTGTGAGGAGGGTTTGCTGCTTTTTGATAGGGTCTCCACCCCAGTCAGAGAGCCCTGGCCAGCATGGTTGGATGGCAGGTTGCAATGAGACGCTGCTCCACCAAAAGCTGGCTCAGAGAATCAAAGGGAGATAATAAATTTTCAACTATATTTTTCTTGCAATGCAAGTTATGTTCACTTACATGTATTCAGAGTATGATATGCCAAGACCCTCTGTGGTGCTGGAGAGATCTTTTAGAGAAAAAGAAACGTAGATAAATATGTATCATAGAATGATGGAATGGTTTGGGTTGAAAGGGACCTCAAAGACCACTCAGTTTCAACTCCTCTGCCCTGGAGAGGAGGCAGAGGAGTTCAAACTAAGAAACTAACCTTCCACTAGACCAGGTTGTGTATAAATACATATTAGGGCCTCAATTCAAGGAGGCACCTGCAGCGCTGTGCTGCAAGGGACAGCCTATGGGATTTCTTGAACTGGAGCATCCTGAGCACAGTCGGACATGACAATGAATTGCCAAAGTCATCAAAAAGCACGAAATAATGCAGATTTTGGGAATGCCTGTATTCCCTTTTTTGTGTCTTATTAGCAGACCAAGGAGCTGAACTGTAAAAATGTTTCTCATATCTATTTTGTTCCCTTCACAGCTCTCCACAGGGTGTCAGGACAGCCGTGAGAGAGCCCCAGGTGCTGCTGCTGCTGGGAGGGGGATCTGCCTTCCTGTGCCACTGCAGGGGTGCAGGCAGCACTGGCCTGTGGGTGCAGGCACTGGCCAGAGAGGACATCCACAGCTTGGCTAACGAGCACCAATTAAAAACCTGGCCCAGTCTAACCCAGCATGGGCACGAAGGGCAGAAATTACAGGTGAGGAGCAGAAGGACAAAAGATTTCGAAGTAGCCTCTTATGCAAATAACGCAAAAGCCTTTCACTTGCCTGTATTAATCTTGAAGAAATTAGCATTTAATTTCTATAATTAGCTTTTCATGCACTCCAAGGGAGCAAGCACACACTTCCACACTCGATCCTGTTTCTTTTAAATCCTGAAGGCTTTGCCATTTGGTTGCTAAGGGGAAGCAAAGATTGGAGTCGGAGAGGAACAAAAAGCAGAGCTTGCTCCCAGGTGTTGGTGAATCATCAGGGAATGGAGGTTTTAATAATGTCTAAAGGAAGGCAGAGGGGAAGTGTGTGGGTGTAAATTTAGTTTTCCTGAAAGGTGCAGAGCCTGGCAGAGCAGGGAGTGCTGTCCAGCGAGTGCAGAGGACCTGAGGGGACAGCGCTGGTGCTGTGGATGTGTCCTCTCTGCCTGAGTCACCACTTGGACACCTGGTCCTGAGCATCACACAGCACCCTTGGGGTTCCTCTGGGACATGATGGCCTGAAGGGAGTCTGCTCAGCACAGAGAGGGTTTCTTTAAAAAAAGAGAACATGCCATGGAGGCACAAAGTCTTAAATCATGACAAAACTGATTGAGGTTTTCCATTTCCTTAATTTCAAAACCAGGAAGATACTAGGTGGAGCAGTAAGCTAATGAATAAAAAGATGAGAACTGGAGGGAACTTTCCCACATATGTTGATGATAACTGAGTCTGTGGAATAAACCTAGGGACTTTTATGCCATGAATTTCCAAGGTTAGTACTGTTTCTTAAATGTACATTTCAATATTTGCACCATAAATCTGATCCTGAGAGTTGCATTTTTAGTCCTGTGGCTGAAATTCCCCTGTCAGCAATTGACGCAGATCAAATGTTGAATTTCAAATATGTGCAGCAATCCACAGATCAAAGATTGTGCATGGAAACCTTAGCAAACAGCTAAGGAAAAAAAAAATCCTGTACTCTGCTTGTAGGTAGCTGGCAAACAAGAAGAGCTTGGGGGTGGAGAATGACTTGAGCAGTTTACTATGAAATATCTACTGGGATGTAGTTTGTCATCTGTGGCTGAACATTATAAAGTGCTGCTGCAGCTTTGCCAATAAAATACTGATAGTGGAATTGCTGCCCAGCTGGAGCTTTCTCAGAAAACAGATATAATTATTTAGATTCTGTAGTCTTTGGACATTGATCATGTCAACAAAGACATCCCACAATTATTAGGTGCCAGGTGATCTATGTTACAGTTCTGTGAGGGGTTCACACTTACCTGCAGTTCTCTCAGCAGCTTCTGCCATGAGCCTGGGATGTGTTCAGTGATTTTATTCCAGATCAGAGGAGCTGAGCTGACTTGAGCCCTTGCCAGGGGCTGGGTGCATCCCCTTCCAAGCTGTGTTCAGCCACCAGTGCAGCCTCTTGCTCCATGCAGGCTCTTCTCCTCAGGAAGGGTTTTCCTTCCATCTTCTCAGTCACATTTTGTGGATGCTGGGGCTTGATCCAGCTGCTGGTAGCACCCAACACACATGGGATTACCTTCCTGGGACACCCTCTCTGCACCAACCTCCCCTCAGGAAAGACTGAAGGAAGAGGAGAATGGTTGATTAGGAGAACTGAGCCTCAAGTGCTGCTGAAAATCAGCTGGTCAAGCAAGATAAAGGGCAAGAGGCAAATGAGAAGTTTCAGGATGGCCCTCTCTTCCTCAGTCCACTAAGAAAAAAAAAGTCAATATTCTGTATTCTATTGACTGTGCCAAACCATCATTTGGAGATGGAAGTTGTATCCTTTCACCTAGAAGGAACTATAAGAATTAAACAGTAGCCAAATGTCAGCTTGGTTAGTCAATAATATTGCTTCTGACTTTCTCAAATACTGCAAAACTTTGCCAAGGAGATTATTTTCTGCCCCTGTTTGTTTGGGGATTTTGGAGCCCTGTTCTTTCCCTTGCACACAGTGAATGACCTTGTCTTTGTCCTTCTGCTCTGCAGCAGATAAACTTCACAGCTTTTAATACCTGGTAGGGTTTTAGTGTGGTGTGCAAGCTTTCCTCTTGCAGTATGACTGCTATAAAAGGTGTCTTCCATTTTGAAATATCCTGTTAGATTAAGGTTTTAAAAACAGAAATTCACTTTCTTCTCTTTTTAATGTTCTTTGGTATGATTTCCTCTCCCCACTGCTCCTCTTCTCTCCACTGAGTCAAGACTCGGCCAAAAACGTTACTGGTATTTCATCTTGGTTCTCTGAACACCATCACTGGAGGTGATGCAAGCTCCAGAAGGCTGTTGATTATTTTTGTTAGTGTCTTGCAGCTCATCAGTGAGCTGCCAGGCTCAGAGCTGGAAATGGAGCCATTCCTTCGGAGAACTTTTTAGGAGGCAGAGGTATAAGAGCAGAGTTGTTCCTCCACATTCTAATATCAGAGATGAGAAGCAGCTTGTCTTGCTTGCTCCTGCTTCCAACAGTCCTGCACATTTTGGATAAGTGAGTAATTTAGGACTAGAAGTGTTACCTGTTAATTCCATCTGAAGTCAATGAGGTAGACTGAAACTGTGTAATCCAGAAACACTGGAAATACAAGGAAAGCACCAGAAAGTGACTGGTGCTTGAATTTCTTTTTTTGTTATCCCCTGCAAACAAACACAAAGTTTGATGGTCCAGTGCATCTGCAGTTTCAGAGAAATATATTGGAGATTAGAAAGGGAAAACAGCATTACAGTGCTATGCAAAGCCTGCAGCAGGCAGGAATATATTCTCACACTTTCTGTGGGACACAAAGAGGTAAAAGCAAAGCAATACCTCATCACCTTGCATGAATTTAATTTGTTCAGAAGCATGGGTCAATTCAACAGTAGGAAGGGCTATTTGAAATTCATTATGATAAAGTTCTAAAAAAACAAACCAAACCAACAAACCCAAACCCAGTTCATAACCAGATATTTTATACACTTCAGTCTGTGACTTCTAGAAAATCTAGGAATAGATTTTCTAGAGAACGTGACTGGTATTTTGCTTGCTTCTTTCTTCCTTTGCCTTTTAAAAGCAGAGCATGTGGGAGTGTAGGAAGAATACTTTCCAGTTTCTCAGGCATTATTTCCCTCAAGATTATTATGACAATACCCTGGCAGTATTTTTGTATATGTATATATGTGCACCTTGAATTGAAAACACCAACAAAACCAAAACTAAAAACAGAATCTAAAATTCCGGGCACTTGTTAAATCCAAGCTAAATTCCCTGCTGGGCCTGTGGTGGGAAGAGAAACAGTGGCAGTCACTGGGAGCAGTCACCTCCACCTGGGCAGGGCTGAAGGATGTGCCAGGAAGGAGGAGAGCAGAGTGCAGCCAGTATCTGCCAGAGCTTCATGCCGGGGGAAGGAGCTGCTGCTAGGAACAGTCCCAACATGCTCCTCACAGAGCTCTGGGCTTTTAAAAGCTCTGAGAAAGCAGCACAGGAAAGTTACTGTACACTTGCTGGTTGTGTTCATGTTGTTCTGTCACAAGGGCCCATCTGTGTCCTAAAAACCAGGATCTTGGGCTGTCTCTGCCATGAATCCTTTGCCATGCCCTCCTAGGTGCTTCCCCTGGGAAGCTCAGGGTACTCAGAGCATCTCAGAAAGGCCTCACCTGTGTTCTGTGGGACCTTCTGCCCTCCAGTCTCGGTTTGCTCACAGGTATTGAGCCCAGCTGTGTGTCTTGATCCTGGCTGCCACTGAGTACCACTCCAGCAGGTCCTTTCAAGTCAAAGCTTCTGGCCTTTAAACCACACCTACAGGCAGAATTCTTGTTTTTTTAAGTGGTGCCACCACATACTCATGCCCCAAGCTGGTAATCCTCAGGGCAGTGTGGGCACAGGACCTCCTCTTGCATCCCCTGGGTCACTTTTTAGGGACTCTGAGCTGGGGACAAGACTGGCAGTGACCACATCAGCCCTGGGAACCCCTCCTGGTGAGTCTGCAGACCAGCTTCCCAGGGCTCCTGATAGCCACAAGCCCAGGGCTGAGGGACTGCAGGGACACATTGCTGGTGCAGAGCTGCTTCAAGATACAGGAGAGGACCCAATTTGCAGCCTCCCCACCCAGAATTTTGGGGGATTAGAGTTATTTGCTCTTTGGCAGTGCCCAACCACTGACTCTGAGCACAGAGAATCTTCTTTAAAGGTGTCCCTAGGCAGAAGAGCTCCATAAGAGCCAGCAGCTGTGAGCTTTACATTAATATTGGAGAATTTACTGTCTTGGACTCCTGCACAAGGGAGCTGCTTGCCTTGCTTAGCTGTGAAAGTCAGAGCCCAGAATAAAGACTTGTGGCAGTGCTGCTCTGAGAAGGAAATGTAACAGAGAAATGAAAATAGAGTAGGTGGCTATTGGGTTGATTGCTAAAAGCTCTGTTTTAAGGCCTGGGTGCTCAGGTACAAAAGAGCCTTGACTTTTTGCCCATCTCAAGGGTAGATGTGTGGGGTTAGTTTAGTTAGAGTTAAGCTTTTGCATCTGGCATTAATGCACTGGCCCATACAGAAAAAGAACTGATTCTCATCCTGCTTTAAAATTCAGATCAATAAAAATTAAGCCCCTGCAGTATTCTTCTGTTTTGTTTTCTTTTTCCCTAGCTCTATTGGAAGGACTTAGAGGATTAATTTCTCATATGGCTTCTTTCTATTCAGGTGCAAATGAGCAGAACCAGTGACAACATGTGTTGATTTCTCTATCATTTGAAGATGAGGCACCAGGATTTGAAATTTTTCTGGAAGCTCTGTGCTGGGTCAGTCAGAAGCCTTGTGGCTCTCATATGGGTGAATGGCTATGAAGTGTCACACATGTGGTTACAAGTTTAGGCCAGGCCAAGTGGCCAAAATTTGCTTTATCTCTGGCTCTCTCTAAGCTGTAATGAGAAAATTTTTGATCCTATGTCCCTGCTTTGATTTCAGTGGTGGATTTGTAAATCTGCAGGACCAGAAGGAGAATTACTGGCTATCTATTCTGACCTCCTCCTCCATAAAGCCAATAATATTTCCCAATCAAAACTCCTACACAAACTAAGGTAAACCATTATTTTAAAAAATAAAACTAAATAATCCTGTCTTCAATTAGGAATTACCTAAAATGGTGGATCTACTGGTTTGTAGCTTGGGAAATGAGTAGTCAATCCAAAATTTTAATATCCTTGGGATTTAACCAGGTTTTTAAAGCTACTTTTTACAAGCCTACTTTCAAGGTTTGATAAAAAAAGCCTCACAACTCCCACCACGAAGTTCTGCTAGACTTACTATCTACTTTCAGTCTTCAAAGCATGCGTGGGTGCTGATTGATGTAGATGTATTGCAGAGTGAATATAATTGTCAAAAATGTTAAAGCTCTTCAAATTTTCTGTTTCTATAGAAAAATGAATCTACTCCTTTCCTTTGCTGTGAAATGCTGAAGTTGGTGTTCAGTTGTCTTGTTTATGGAGACTGAGAATCAACACAAGTTGTTTTGCTAAGTTTGGGTCTAATTCCCACACTAAATGTGTTGTGGTTTGGCCCGAAGTGGAATAAGAGTCTTCCTTGCTGAAAACAAATAAATGAACATATCTTGTTAATGTAGGTAAGATGATTTACAGGTGCATTACTTACACATTTTTAAAATTTATATTTTAAATGTAACATCTGATGCACACTTACAATATTTAAGTGCTAATTCTCCAGGAGAAAGCTTCACCCCATTTTTTCTTCTGTAAGACTTAAATTTATTGTCATTATTTTCCCTTGCACTAAGGGGTGGAAGTTTTTATACTCTAAAGCAGTGGGAGATGACTCCTCATTTGAGATGTTGCACCATTTTGTCACCTACTTTTATGGATGCTGAGACTCAGCCTGGTTTGTGGTGGGCACTCAGAGACACCTCCCAGGGACATGGGCTGTGCCTGATTGCAAACAGAGCAGACAGAGCCAGTGCAGAGTGAGGCAGGATCACAGAGGAGATCAGGGGGAGAGCTGGGAGCAGCAGACACCCATCCTGCCAGGCCAGGCCAGGCCGTGTGGCTTCTTGGGATGCAGAAATCTGAGACTCTCCAGAGAACTGAAGAACAAAACTGTGCTGGCAAACCAATAAATCAGGTGGTCTCTGAGAGTGGCAGCTAAGCAACAGTGTTATAACAGTTAATTATTACCAAAGTGAAAATAAAAAACAACCAAACCAGTTTTAATTAATTTTTTTTTAACTGTTTAAATGCTGACCTTGCAGCAATGGCCATGCAGGTCAGAGTCTGAAGGTGCCATCTTCAGAGCCCATTATTTGCAGAGCTGTCTGGCTGCCAGCTGATGATTATTTTTCTTGCAAACCATTTTTTTTTTCACATATATGAAAATATTGTTTAAGAAAATTCGGAACAGCACTTTGCCAATTGCTCTGTGTATCACAGGAAATATGTCAAGGCACGAAAATAGCTGCCACCAGAGCACTGCACTCATCCCTCCCTGCCTGGCTGGGGCTTGTGTGGGAAGTTAAGCTACAATAACAACAGGCTCCACCTGTGGTTATCACTGCAGCTCCTCTACCTGCAGGGAAACTGATGAGCTTGGAAGAGCAGCATCTTTTTGTGCTCTTTGTCTTGACCTGAACGAGTCTGTACAGCCAATTAGTGAATTACCACAGCTTCAAAGAGAGAGTTTCACTTACCCTGAAATACACCCCTTTTGAGCAAGGTATTTCAATATATATTTTTCTTGAAGCAGTGAATAAATTGAGAGAAACAGTGTTTTGCTTTAGCAGGTTATAACTGGATAGAAAATGGAGGATTTTGGTAATCTGGGGATTCTAGAAACTGAATGGAGAAACAACTGGATTTGAGGCAGTCCTGCAGATGGAAGGTACTGGGGAAAAGAAGTAGCAAAGGCCATAGACTTTGGGGAGCAGAAATCACAGAACTGTCAGGTTTGACCTTGTATATTAAACTGCAGAGGTGAAGGCAAGAGCTAGGCTTCTGAATTTAAATAGACCCAATTTCCCCAGAATGAGGGAATTGATGGGCATATATAATTGGATGATGCTGCTGCAGGGTCACAGTGGAGGCAGGGAGGTCAGCTTGAAGGTAAGACTGCAGCTGCTAATGGCTCAGCAGAACCTGCTCTTGCTGGAAATAAATATTTAGAGGGGCTGGAATGACTCTGTCTAATAAAGAAATTATGCATGCAAACTACAAAAGAAAGCAAGGCTTATAAAGACACTGGGAGGGTTGCAGGGAGATTGGTCAGAGACACAAAAGTGACTTAAAAGAGGAAGGAAAAGAGAAAATTTTACATATACTCCATAAAACCAGTTAAAAAATAGTTTTGTGCTCTGGAAAAACTGGTGAGAAGGGGTGGTATGTGGATTGGTTACTGCATATTTAAATACAGACTGGAATGTGTTTGTTACAGCCATACTTGGCTAAGGAGTCTTTGAAAATAAGGGACAGGGAAATCCTGATTATTTTTGTCTCACTTTATTGGAGTAGACTACAAGGATCCTGGGAAGATGATTGTACATTCACATCATGCCATCATCCAAGTACGTGGAAAATGCTTTCACAGGATGCTGAAGATTTGCTACCAACCTACAAGGGCTTTACATCCCATCTCCAATGCTCATGGGCACTAACAAGGTACAGTTAAACTCTGGGGTTTCTTTGAAACATCTTGTCTTTCTCCCTTTTCCTTTGTGATTTTTTTCCTTGTGTTTCCTCCTTGGTTTTGGTGTTTGCCACAATGTGGTTTTCATTGGGGGTGCTTCAATTTAGTTTTGATCAATGAGCTTGTGACAAGGTCTTCTCTAAAGGTCTCTGAAATGAATATTGAAGTGTTTTGTTGTTTTACTGTACCAAATATTATTTGGGAGTTGTGGGGTGCATTTCAGAAGAACCTTAGACCAGATTTTAATGATCACCAGAACCTGTAGGTTCTTCATTAAATATTTCATGGGGTGATTTTTTATTTGTTTTTGGAAGGACCTTGGGAAGTCCAACTCCCTCCTCTAATTAAGGGCAGGTCACTTCAGGTTGCTCACTCAGGGCCTTGTTAAATATGGTTCCAAACATCTCCAAGTATGAAGACTCCAGTTTGGGCAGCTCATTTCAGAGTTTCACTAAACTCACAGAGAAAAGATGTTTTTCTCTTTTTTTTTTTCATTTATTTTCTTTTTTTTTTTGGGGGGGGAGGAGGTGGTTGTGGTTTATGCCCCCAGTCTCTAGCTGGAGTCACCACACTGTCCATTTTTCTTGTCCTATCTCTATGCACCTTCAAGAAATATCTGACTGTAAATCTTGCTCGTAGCTGAACAAGATATTTGTGTTTCTGAACATTCTTATAGTGAGGAACTGGAGTCCTCCTTGAGGCTGCTGCAATTTTGAGTGTGGAAACACCTGGAAATCTGGTCATGGCCAGGCAGTTGTGGCAGTGACAACTTCTCCCTGGTTTATTTCTCTTTCACAGTATTTGGTATCACAGTTAAGTTGTGTTATACCTCAAGAACTTCAGTTAGAGAAATGTTCAAGCAATGCCAAAACAAAGGAAGGAATGGAAACCCAACCTTTTAAATGCATTTTTGCTTCCCCCTGTGGCAGCAGCTGAGACATCAGGATTTTATTCTATTTCAAGTCCATCTTAGGCTTGTTAAATAAGCCAATATTTTCCAGATCTAGAGCATTTCAATTTTAAATCCACCAAAATTCTTTTGAGTAAGAGGGTGCCTATATACAACATCCAGTAGACATTGGTACATAATTTCAATGTGCTCTTAAGAGTTAGTTATTAATTAGGCTAACATAATTCTCATAACTGCATCATTTAGACCTGCTAAGCTCTAAACACAGAGATTTTTTTTTCCTTAAAATTTCATTCTAGCTTGTAATTAGTGTCTTGATGCAACTGAAGGATTTTTTCTTTTTCTTACCCTAAAATCACTTTTTCCTTCCATTCTACTTATTTATAAGTGAAGCTTGATAAAAATGTGGCATTTGCAGCCAAATTCTGGGGAAGACGTGGGACATGAGATACACATTTGGAAAAATCTCAAAAAGGATTGCAGGTGAGCAATTACACACACAGAGAAGTTGGAGGGAGCCTAAGGCAGGGAAATAGCATCTGTGTGGGAAATTGTATATATCTGGATGCATTCACAGTGGAATTGACTGCAAAGATAAGAAATTAAGGCAATCACTCTCTGTTCCTGATGACAACCATCATCAGTACCCTCCTTTCTCAAGTTGCTGAAGCAACAGTGCTATTAGCAAAGCTTTTTTATTTTCACCATCATTTATTTGATGTGTTCTGGTTCTATTAAGAAGAAACAAAGGAGATAGAATTTCAAAGACTCTTCTGTAAGTGAGGGATGAGGCTGGGATTGAGAAAATAAACCAGGCAAGAAAGTGTCAGGTATCTCCACTGCTGGTGTGTTTTCCTACCTGCTTTCACCCTGCTTTGCACGAGGCAATGCTGTTTTGTTGACTCTGGTTTGTAGTATTCATGTTCAGCTTCGAGACTTCAGCGAGGTTCAGCTATTCTCTATAAACACAATCTTGAAACTGAATTTCTTGTGTTTGTTCAATGTGTTGCAACTGGCTGAAAAATCCAAACATAGTCCACCTCAAATAGATTTATCTCCTTGTTGGTTAAAGCTGTACTCATCACAGGATGGGTGTACCCAGAAAGGCTCAATGCTTTTTGAACCAGTATGAAATCAGAAAATTTGGTGTCAACATTTTTCTCTCTGGCCCTTTTGCAGCCACCTAGCTGATGACAAATTTTGTCCTCAAGTTTGCTGTGGGGGATGACTCCTTCACTTGTGCCTGTGGCAGGAATCTTCCAGCTTGTAAAACATTGTGTGCTGCCTTCAGGAGAAGGGAACCTCCAGGTTTAATAGGTCACACATCCCCCTGAAAGGGGACATTATTTGTCTTACAAAGCCTTTCTTTGTGTGAGGGAGTTTCTGAGTGGTCCTAAGCACTGGTGATGGTCAGCAGAGCCAGCTGGGGTGGTGTCACTGCCCTGCACCAGCTGAGGATGTAACCAGGCTCTTCCAGAGCCTAACCTCGAAGCCTCCTTGTTAACACAGCAGCAAATGCACTCATTGTGATTAAATCTCCTCCTTCTCAAGTAAACATATGCTGAGGTTTGTGCTTTATCACTTTGAAATAAGATTTTCCCAACTTTGCTAATTAGCAGCATTGCCCAAACAGAAAGAAACATATGGCTCGTGCCGCGCTGACTTGAAGCCTTTGGAGTTTCACTGGAGAATAATTAAAGTGATTTTGATTTACTGGTGTGATGGAGGACGAGCCACTCTCATTTGGCCTTGTCTAGAAGCTCTGAGACAGGAAGGCACCCTAGCAGGAGAGCTGTAGTAATTAACACCAGCCAGATTGTTATTACTGAGATAGCTTTGTTGCCTTTAACAATCAGTTGTAATTATCAAGAGGCTTTACATAATTCATGTGAAAATCTCACGTTTACCTGTAGCAGGAACCTCGTGGTTAGTTCAGCTTGGTTTAGACTGAATGGTTGAAAGATTGAAATGTTTTGGTTCTATCTGAAATCATGGTTGTAATGAAAAATCTCTCTTGTCAAATGAAATCCTTTCCTTATTTTTTTTATGCTGTCCAGGGCATATTTTGGGAGGTATATATTTATCTTTGTCTTTTCTTTTTGTAAACAGATGTGCATGGAAAGTGCATGTTTCTCCACTGAAGAAGTGAAAAATCTTAAAACTAAAGTATTGACTGAAATATTCAAAACCAAGTCAACATCTTCCCTGGGAATCTGACAAGAAGAGATGCTGATATACATGGAAACTTGGCTTCCTCCTAGGAAAAAATTCAGGCAGAATTTTTACCAGCATGGATAATTCACTCTGTGCTCCTGATGCTCACCATGAACTGGAGATAAGAGAGCTTGTTTGCACATAATTGTAAATTTTAGTCCTCAGATGGCTCTTTAACAAAAGGTGTATTATCTCCTGGAGGTTACTTAATATAAATTCCCCTGAATAAATTGAAATTAAACTGTGTAATGTGGGTAGTGGATGTCATAAATACACACAGCTTATACATACACACTTCTCAGAAAATGCAGAATAAATAGCTGATGCCAAAACCTGTGTTCAGAGGCAAAGGGTGTGAAAATCATGAAATAGGAAGAGCATGAGCTTCTTGATTGAGAGAATCTTGCCAATTAATTTTCAAAATAGGTTTCTCTGGATTCTAAAGCTTCTAGAGATGCTCCAAGGCATCTGCTTCTGAATCTGCATCAGTTGAAAGTAAAGCCAAGCCATGTTTGGTTTGCATTCAGGATGAAATCTCAGGTGCTTGGCAGGCTCTGGTGGAGCTTAACAAGTGGAGAGATGTGTGGAACCAGGTATGTTCATGAGCACTTGGCCAAATACAGTCTGATGAGGACAGGTCCTCTTGAAGGCTTCATCCTGTCCTGGAACTGAAATTGCTTTTTTTAGAGTTTTGAGGTTAAAATTGTTTGACTTTTTCTCTCAGGAGGTGCATCTGAATTGTACCATCTGAGCTACAGAACTTGCTTGATGCTATAAATGGGACTTTGGGAAGCTTCTGGAAGTTTTAAACTACTGAGTCTTTAAACTTCATTTCTCCTAGTTAATAGTAGAAGCTTTCTTGGCTGTGGATACCAAAACTTCTCAACTGGTGTAAAAAAATCTTACCTCATAAGTGGAAAACTGATTTTAGTTCTGTAAATTACTAAATATTTCATGTGTCCCTTTCAGAAAACAGATGGAAATATGCACTTTGGGAATGTTCCTCTCTAATGCAGATGAGTGACTTTAAGTAATGTAGAGCTGTCCTTTATTTTTTTTTTGGAGATTGAGGAAATATATTCATATTTAAAGTTTTCTTGTTTTATTTTACCAGGGCCAAATTCTGCGTTGCAAAGAGCTCCTTCTGTTTTTCTTGGCCTAACCTGCTGTGCACAGATGTAACTTTCCTGCTTTTGACCAGACCACAGAACCCAGAAAGCAATTTCTTCCCCATCCTTGCTGGCATCTTCAGGAGGCACCTCAGGACTCTGATGTGAGGGAGAAATGGAAGAGGATTTTGCTGGAGGGGGATGCTTCATGTTTGAGGAAGTCAAAGATAATCTGTGCCTGAAGAATCAAGAAAACTTGCATTTTGTATGGGCAGTTGCCATGCAGCTCCCTGCTCTGGTGGAGGGCACTATATAGACTTTGGTGCCTAAGTAATTTACAATTAATTGAAAACTGTTGTGTTCATTGCTCACACATGTTCTACTCAAGGAGAAACTGTAAAATTGATCTGAGGCCCATCCTAAGTGTGAATCTTTGTCTCCCTCTCAAAGAGCAAAGCTCTCTTTCAAAAATGTAGCACTGTGTGTGACGCAGGAGTTGCCATGGAAAAATACATTGAGCCAATCATTCATGATTTATTTATAGCAATTAGAATGCACATCCCAAGATCCAATAGTAACTTCGATTTTAAAAAAAAATAATAATCATCCAGACAAAGGATTGAAGCACATAAATTGTTGGAAACACTTGTGAGTCTGTATGGTTAATATATTATTTAAAAAATTGACTATGTATGTTCCTGGACAGGGCTTTGAAGTATAAATGCTGCTGATATTTGCTTCTATATTTCTGCTGCTGAAAATGTTATTGCTGTTGTCCTATCCTTACCATCTGTTCAGTGCTTATTTAATGGGTATAGTAAATAGCAGTTCAAAGTGAGATTTTTCTTCTAATCATCTCTTTTGGAAAACATTGGTGTAAAAGTGAATGCTTTGGAGAAATCTGTACACCTCTACTTTACTGGAAACATGGTGCCCAAGATGCTTAGAGCTGGATACATTTGTGTGATGCTTAAACTGCTAAAGGCACTGAATGCCTCCCTCCTGATTGCTTTAAATTGCATCCAGTGAGAAACCTTTTATTTCTCTACTTTAATGAACATTAACTGTATTTCATTGTTGACTTTTTTGAGGCTGATCTATGGAAAACTCTGATCTCACACATGTGGGGGGATATCAACATCCAAAACTGTGGAAGTGTTCAAGGCCAGGTTTGCAACCTGGATGGGGTCCTGAGCAACCTGGTCTAGTGGAAAAGGGTCCCTGAACCAGGAATGCTCTTTATGGTCCCTTCCAACCAAACCATTCTATGATATCTGCTTTATTTTGAGGCAATTATAAAAATCAAACAACCAAAATCACAAGTTTTCAGGTTAAAGTATTTCTATTTCTCTAATGAGTGGGGGCTCTTCAGATTTTTTTGTTTTGTTTTTTCTATTCCAGAGACAAGTCTTATGGATACTTTATTAGCAGCTAAGGAACTTCTTAGGAGGAAATGAGTTTATTGCCCTTATCCTATGATTATGTATCTTGCTGAGTTTCATTTCAGTTTGGCAGTTTGTGGGACTGTCAGCTCCCTTTGATGCATGGCTCCCTCAGAGATTAAATCAAATATTTTAAGCATATCTCTTGCTTTCTATGAGGGTGGTGCTGGAGGAAATATTGGGGTTTTTCAGCTTTCATATTTTGCACTGAAAATGTAATGTTGAGGAACAAAATCTACCTTAATGAAAATCTGAAAGCAACTATTGCAGAGCTGGTTTTAATTGACCTGGAGTCAATATGAGGAGTGGAAAACCCGAGGTTTCACTGCTGTGGAGCTGGGTAGGCAAGAAGTTTCTCCTGATTATACTTGTGCCTGTCTCATTCTGCACCAGTTCCATGAATCAGTGGACTCCTGAGGGGAAAGGCTGCCAAAAAGCTGCTGGAGCACCTGGACTTGTGCTCCTGGGCTTGAAATCAGTCAGGGTTCCTGGGAGAGGCTCCTCAGCAGGGAAAATGCCTTCATCTGCTCCCAGCTGCATCCTTCACTTGGTCCAGCTCCTCCTTCCAGAGGCCTCCACTGCCAGTGAAAGAGTGAGGTACTTCAGGGAGTGGGAGAAGGGCCAGAAGAGAGCTTTGGGTGGTGTGTCTGGGGTGGTCAGGAATCCCTTCCACGAAAGAGGGGGGCTGTGAGAGCTCTGCTGGCCACACAAGCAGCATGAGACAGGGGTTTTGAGGCTTCTGTGTCTTTGAGGATGCAGTCTGAGCTGCAGGTCCAGGCCACACGATGCACTCAGCTGGGAGAGCATCTCACCCCCAGCTGCCTCCTCCTCCTGCCTTGGTTTGGCAGCAGGCTCATCAACAGCTGCTCCCCACTGGGTTTGCTGTGTCTGTGCTACAGACTGTACCTCACTTTTGGGAGGGTTTCTCTGGCAAGAGCAATAATTTTGCAGCCGGAGAGAGATTTAAAATAATGGTGGGGTTCTTCTGGATGCAGCACTTGGGAGCTGTGTCTGTAGAGAGAACAAAACATCAGCAGTGCTGAAACTGAGTAGAAGTCATACCCTGTCCCCTGCCTGCAAAACCACAGCTCTGAAGCTCCACAGAGAAACAAGCTGGGAATTACAGCTACAGCTGACTGGAATCTTCCTTTGTCTGCAGTGCAAGTGTGGCAAACACTCTCCCATCTTCATTGGTACAGCTTTCACCTCCAGTAATGTAGAGAAATGCCAGGGGCTGGGATGACATTTTGAGCTGGGATTCATCAGCTTCACCTGGTAGACATCTGCACTTCAAGCTGACTTGTCGAGGCTCCCTTCAAAGCTGATGGAGAGAAATGGATATATTTAAGAAGTGATGTATTTCATACTGTGACAGCTCTCCAAAATCAGTCAGATATAGTGAACTTTAGAAGTTTCTCTTCCTACATTGGTGAGAAAGGAGTCTGGACAAATAACTTTGTCTGTTTACATTTTGCTCAGATATTCCAAACCTTGCAAGTTGTCTAATTAATATAAGCAATATTTCACTCAAAGGAAATTAACATCTAATAGTGGATAAGCTGTTTTCTGCTTGTTTCTTTTGTGACAAAATTTGCTGGCCACAGATTCTTGCTCTGAGTGAATTGCCCTTAACCTTTCTAGTGCTACAGACACATGGACTTACTTGTGAATTTTTGCAAGGATCAGCTGGATCTCCACTCAACTGTATTTTCCTGGACAAAAGCTGGCAGGTTTTTGTTTCATTTTTCTGCCCTAGAGTGGAGACTTTCCCAGGTGTAGCTGTCAGCTACCTGCTACAGCTGGAGAAACAAGAATCATATTGACCCAGCCACAGCAGAGGGCTCACCTGTGTGCCCAAAGGCTGTCTCCAAATCAGCTCTGAGGCTGCCTGCAATTTCCATCCCTCCCATTTTTTTTCATGTGTCTTTATAGTCATACTTTTTATGCTCAAGTGTAAAACTTCTAAACCCAAACATAACTAGCTGGGCTGTGTGTGCCCTCATGTGAGAGGATGTTTTGTGCTGTGGACAGCTGCAGCACATGGACAGTGCAGTGTCACTTGCTTGTCCTGGGGAGGGCACAGCACAGGGCTGCAGCCATCTCAGAGGTGGTTGTGCTTCTCTGCTGCTCATGGGCAGAAGAAGAAAAATGCAAACTAAATTATGTCCTTAAGCTGGCAAAATCAAGAGAGCTCAGATGTTTACTCTGGTGTAAATGGCAATTCAAATTGAGCTGCAGCCCCATGGAGCTGAGAGAGGTGTGATGGAGAGGGACTGTGCATTTCCTGGCTGGATTGGTGAATACTGGTCAGCCCTCACTCACAGGGATGTGCCTGTCCCAAGGGGTGCCCCCGTGGCACTGAGTGATGGCTGAAGAGACCTTCTTTCCTTGTGTGACAGCAGCCAGACTTGTGCCCTCTGAATCTCCCCTTATCTCATTTATTCCTTCCCTGCAAGTCTCTCCTCAAGGAGGTGAGACTGATGGAATTCTGTCTGTCCCAAAGCAGCTTCTCCTGGTGGGACCTGGAAGAGGAAAGGAGTTTGTGAAAATGAAGCCAAATGCATGCTCAACAGTGCCCCTCAATGATTTTCCCCCCCCAAATGTATTCTTTGAAAGATACTGGGATGTGAATGGTGAAGGCACTTTTACTTTGAGTGGGAGGACTGTGCATTTGAAAAGCAAACATGTTAATATTTCATGAAGGGTTCATCTCCTAATGGCAGGAGGGTTTCCAAACCTGAGGCTATCACAGGGGGGCCAGTGTTGATGAGAACTAGCAGATTTATGATCTTCCTCCCCTCACTGCCAAACAGGGAATCATCAGAAACGAAGGCAAAAGTCTTGCAAAAGCTGATGTGGGAGGCAGAAACAAAGCTGTTGAGGAACTGAGCTCACTCACCTTTGTGTCTGCTGTGAGGTGTCTCTAGTGAGCTGTGGCTGAACAGGGATGGACAGATGCCAACCTCACATCCTCCATGGGCTGCACGTGGGACACGCCCTTGCTGGCACCCACACCAACAGTTTGTATTCAAACAAACAGCATATTCTATCTGTAATTCTGATGTTCCCATAGCAGCTAGGAGACAGTCAGCACAGGCCTAATTTGAAATGTTCTTGGAAGTCTTACAGACCCCAGTATTCACCTCTCCTGGCAGGAATGCAGTGTCTGGCCACTGCCACTTTCCCAGGCAGCTGCCAGGAGCTTTGGCAGGGTTCAGGCTGCCCATTGTGGGTTGAGTGATTCATGCCCTCGTGTTGGGAAGTGCTGCTGACTGTGTGCCTGCTGTCTGTCCTGCTGTGCCAGCCTGCAGAGGTGAGCACATTTGCTTAGGTCATAATTCTTTGAAACTGGACCTTTTTTTTCATCAGTGCTGGAGTGATTTGAGATTTTAATTTATGGCACTGGAATCTTTGCCCACTAACCAGTGCTTAGATTTGGAAACATGCTCTGCTGGGCAATTCTCTTTTCACTTTCTTTTCTCTGCCTGAAGCCACCCCAAATCCTCCCCAGTGTCTGTTCTCAAACATTTCTCCATCACCAAGTGCCTGCTTCCTCCTTTCTTCAGCTGGAGGCATCTGACTTCATCTCATTCCTCCATCTTTCCAGATTGCAACTGGGCTTGGGTTGAAACCAAATTTGGGGAAAGGTTAAGCTGAGCCTGGCCCAAGGGTTGAATTAATTTTGGAACATGCAGTGCTGTGGAACCCAGAGGAGCAGCAATGAATGCTACTTGCACTATGACCAGGAGAAGAAACTGAGTGGCTCCAGCAAAAGAACTGTTGCCACAATGTGTGTATTCATCAAAATCACTGAGGGCAGACCAGTGCCCTGCTCAGTTTGATGTTTTCTCAAATTGGCAACTTCTTGCTATTTTTAAACAGTACAAGCATTTCAGGATGGTGTGAGCCAATGAGCTTGTCTGTATAAATTAAGATATCGAACAGCTCAAATATATCTTCTAAGCTCACCTAGGTTTGAGTTAAAAGATAAAAAGCTGGGAATAAACCCAGAGGCTTATTTTGTTTTTTATTCAACAGTAGCCCTTGGATCTTGGTTTATGACTCAGATTTTTATTCCATTCCACACAAATCCCCAAGGTTGGCAGGAGTGTTGATCTGCTGGAGGGTAGGAAGGCTCTACAAAGGGATCTGGACAGGCTGGATCAATGCAGTGAGGCCAATTCTATGAAATTCAACAAGACCAAGTGCCAGCTCCTGCATTTGGATCACAACAACCTCAGGTACCACTACAGGCTGTGGGAAGAGTGTTCAGTTTGTGCCAGGAGAGGTTTAGATTGGATATTGGGAAGAATTTCTTCACTGAAGGGATGTCAAGCACTGGCACAGGCTGCCCAGGGCACTGGGGGAGTCACTGCCCTTGGAGGGATTTAAAATAGTGTAGATGTGGCACTTGGGAACCTGGTTAAGTGGTGGGCTTGGCAGTGCTGAGTCAACTGTTGATGATCCTAAAGGTCTTTTCCTACCCAAATGATTCTAAAATTTTATGAGAAGATGATCTCTTCTAAAAGAAGTGTCTCTCTTTTTTCAGCTGCCTACTGTGTAGGCTATGTATGATACTTCCTTCTGAGGCAGGAGAACAAATATTCCCATATGCTATTAAAAATCCCCTCAGCATTTGTTAGGTCACCCCAAAATCTATCCCAATTCTGGATGTAAAATTGTGCAAGTTTCACTCTTAAAACCAGAAGTTTTAAGCAATCTCGAGGCTTGTAAAGTGTACAAAAGAGTGAGTGAAGCCCCTGCAGTCTCTGAGATGCTTCTTTTTTAGCTGGTGAGACAATACCTCTGTCAGGAACCAATACTGGCTCGTGGGACTGTGAACACAGACCTGGAGAATCCCTGAGAGCCCAAACCTCACCAGGTCACGTCACAAACACAGCAAACTGCAAGGCTGAGCACAGCTCTCAGCTGCAGCAGTAACTCTTCCCCCAGATGCTTCTCGAGAGGCTGCCAGGCTGAGCCACCAGCTGAGGTGTGGAGCTGAAAGGCACAATGCACACAGAACCTCTCCAGCTGCAGAAGGGAAGCTGTCTGCAGGCATAAATTCCTTTGTGCTGCTTTATTGCCCGGGGAGCCGGGGGAAGGCTCATTACCAGCCACGGGCTGGAGCTGCACTTGATGAAGTGGATCACTTTCTGCTGTGACACGACACAGAAAGAGCATTTCTGCCTCAGATCCTCTGTGGGCTAAGCTGGGGTGCTGGGCTGGCTGCAGAAAGGCAGTTTGTACACTCTTGTGGCTGCTGCCTGTAACCCTCATTGGTGATGCAGCACAGGGAAAGGGGGCAGAGACCCAAAGTTCTTCTCTGGAAGCTTCTCTTTGTGGAGGATGGAAGAGGTGCTGAGGTTTGAAATCATGCCCTGGCTCCTGGGTAGTTCAGGGCTTTTGATTAATCTGAGAGATAGTAAGGAGAGCAGTAATGTGGGTGGCACTGAAACTGAGGACAGATGATTTAGGTTTGGTGAGGTTGAGAAGTTGACCTGCACCTAAACATTTTGTGTCAGGTTTTTGTTCACACAACAGGCAAAATGATACCTTTCTTTGCTCTTCCTCACCTTTCACTTACCTTTATTTTAAAAGTTTTATGTCAAAAATACCTCTTAAATGAATTTCCATTTAGCATAATGGAACATGCATAGCAGTTGCATTTCTTACTGGTGCTGCAAGTACCTGGAGTTCATTGCTCACAAAACCATTTTATTTTATGTCTCTATAAGAGTATAGAAAAACCAATGAACTTCTAATTAAGACTTAAAAAGGAATGTAGGCTAGTACTTTAATCCTAGATCAATTTGCTTTTATTTCATAACAGCATAAAAATTTATCTGCTGAGACCATTATTAACTGCTTCAGCTTTTGGATACCCAGATACAACATTTTGGAAGAAGTGCAATTAAATGATTTATTTCATATCCATCCTGAAATACCCCACATAATAATAATGGTAAGGGAGAGGGCTTGAAAACACTGTGTTTGTACTGAAGGAGGGAAAAAAGACCTTAGATAGAAAAGACATTTCCTGCATCTGAAGTTCTCTTCTCTGTGGAAATCTAAGTGGCAGATAATATTGGTGTGAGGTTTTGCTCAGGAATGTTGTGCAAGATCAAACAAACAGCAAAAGAGCACTTTTTTTTTGTCATTTATTTTCAGAAGACAAAACCAGGGTCACATCCAGTGAATGTGGACTGGTGACAGACAAAGCCCAGAGCTGCTGCTGTTTAGTCTGGGATGTTCTGTTACAGAAACCATGCCTTTGGGCACTGAAACTTACTGAGTGGTGTTTTCCCTCCAGATGCCCTCCCATATCCTGTCTTCTGGCTGGGGGAGAAATGAGCATCTGCAAGAGGTGGAAACCAGAGAAGGGAACTTAGTCCTTATGCCAGGTCTGTTCTGTCCAAAGATCAGGCATGGAAACGCTTGGCAGGAATGGAGGTAAAGGTTTTACTGTGAGTTTTAGGTGCCATATTTTAAAGCCTGATAAGGTTATTTACAGCTCTACATTTGGTGTTATTTCTGCACTTTGCAATTGTTTTCCAGTTTTGTTTTTGCTGTGCTGTGGAGGAGAGGCAGCAGTTTGGGTGAATTGCAGTGCCTGGTCCAGCTGACAGACGGTGCCTGAAATCACAGACATTTCATTGTTTGCCTTTATTCCTGGTTAGATTTGTATTAATTCCAGCTACTGAGAGGGGCAAACTGTTTATTTGGAAAGCCAGGAGGTTATCACAGTGAAAACAAGGCAGAGCTTGGTGCTGAAACAGAAGCAGTGAACATCCCAGTGCCCTCCTGGCTCGTGTTAACATTCCTGAATTCCAGAATAAGCATCCTGCCTCCTCACAGGACACATCCAGAACTTCAGTGTGAAGCAACAAGAACATCTCTGGACACTCTGCTACAGGTGTTGTATTCCTGACATGAAACTAGACTGTAGTAGAGCATCCTCTGGGAAGTGCTGCCTTCCAGTGAACATTTTGGCTGTGCCTGGGCATTTGTGCTGCCAAGAGGAGGGAGTATGGCTTTAATGTCACAGCAGACTCTGCCAGTGACAGCCTGTTGCAGCAGGCTGCCTGTTTTTCTCTGTCCTGGCACTTTCTGGGGCCTTTAGCTGCTTTTTCAAGGTAAATTCATTGCCTTTCCCCACTCCTGCCTGCCTGTTTTAGCTGGGAATACGATGTGTTTCAGCTCTGATTTCAGTTCTGTTTCACTGATTTACAGCCAGAGCAGCAATTAATCCAGCGGAAGACAGGAGCAATTTTAATTTTTATTCAGCCTGCTGATGGAGTACTACAAAACAGCTTATAAGCCTAGATGGACCCAAAATACCTTTCTTTGACAAAAGGCACTCATCAAGCTACTTGCTCATGCTAGAGGAGCTCATTGTGGTCTGCAAACACTACCAGCAAAGAGCAGGATCAGCAGCTGCAAACAGCCTGAGGAAACAATTTTGGACACAAAATTTCTTCAGATTGCTTTGTAAGGGAGTGTGATCTTTAAAATCCAACCCTAAATTTTCCCCTCAAGGGCTGGAGGTCATCAGTGTGATAGTTAAGTTAAAGTGCCTGGTGAGGGAGGTACCTGAGGCTGTATTCCCACGTTCTCCATATCTGACAAGGAAAGGAGTCAGAAACTTAAAATGGAAAACCAAGGAAAGAGGAGGAGGTTGGCTGAGCTGGGCCAAAGGCCTGTCAAATGGATGCAGGGTGATTTTATCAATTGCACTCTCTGTATTTCTGGGGTTAATAAAGATCACAGGTAGAGATCAACCNAGCTTCTCCCTTGCTTCTTATGACTCAGGCCTGTTATCCCATAGAAACAGCAGGTGAAGTTTTTCTTATTTTAGGAAATATTTCTGATGTTCTCCCAAATCAGCACTTCCCTCCCAGTTTCCTGATGTCCAATAAGAAGGGAGCTCATGTTAAGGCAATTCTGCTTTGGAATCTTTCCTCTCTGTTAGTGAAACATGTAATTATTAAAACCGTGGGACTCAACATGTTTTGAGATATTTTACTCCTGTGACAAATCGACTGAGGGGCTCAAAAGTTTTGGAGGAGTTATGTATGTACACACTCTGCCAAGTGGCATCTGTTGTGCAAGCTTAATTCTGTTTGGAAATGAAGGCAAGAATGGCAATGGTGACAGAAAGATGTTTTACTTCCAAAAGATATTGAATGAGGTTTGAATTTGAAATAGGAAAATTAAATCACTGCTGGACTAAAGAAGACATTGCTGTCAAAAGCATAAGCTTTGGGACCATGTCTAGAGAAAAATTGGCAGTTTTTGTGAATCCCTGGTTTGTGTTAACAAAGCCAGTCTATTATAGTTGGATTGAACTCCTTTGCTCTGTGGATGACAAAAACCTCCTTGAGATCAGAGAAGGAACAGCACAGGATCCTGGTCCACACACAGGCAGACAATGTGAGTGCTGCTATATTCTTAAATGGATTCTCTGGCAAGCAAAAAGTAAAATGATTTTTTTTTTTAATATTAGAAACCTATTGAATTATAAAAAGAATTGCACACTGCATTTAGACATGTAATAAGTTTAAATTCTCTAGGTGAGAAATTTCCTCCCCTCTTGTTATCTGACACATCTGGTGATAAGCTCCAGTTCTGTGCTGTCTGTTCATAGTCAGGGTGGTGAAATCAGATATTGAACTGCCTGGATCTGCTCTTATTGGAACTGATACGAGTTCTGTGAGTAACACAAAGCTGCCATTTGACCTCCAAAAGCAGAGGATCAGGTTTAGGAAGGAATAAAATGCTCTCCAAAGAGGTCCCTTGCAGGGTTGGGGAGAGGCTGAAATGGATTCATTTATTATGTTTCCTAAGCATGGGAGGATCTGGGCTTAAATTCAGATTTCAAAATCAAAGATTAGAGTTTTACCAGAAAGCTGCTCAGGATCTGATGTGAGGTCACAACAGGCTCTTAGGTTCTCTCATTGCCTTAATGCAGGAATTGTGTAATATTTAAGTCACTTTATATAGTCCATGTAATAGCAACCACCGTGCCAATGTTCTCTGGAATCTGCCAAACAAAAGTGCTATACTTATTTTGTAGGAACTTTCTGTGTTATAAATGATGGTTTATACATCTGAAAAGTGGTTTGAGAGGACTACTGTCTCCAGCTCTGCTTTAGAGTGCAGGATCCAGAGGTTTTTAAAAAATTCATAGTCCACTTTGACTTGACTAAACTTCTGGAATGGCCTTTCTGACATGCCTCAGCATGGGATTGACAGAAATAAAAACATCCTTTTTTTTCCCCCCCACAGATTTCAAATGCCTCAGACCTGCTGACTGCAGCACAGCCTGGACAGCAGACATATTTTCTGTGTGTTGCTTCAGTGCAAGGTTTGCACTGGAAATGCAAAGTGCAGCCAGTAGCTCACAGAGCTGCAAAGAGCAGAGGTTTGCCCTGTTTCTCTGCTGTGGTGGGCAGGTAGATTTGTGTTTTATTTAACTGGTCCCCAGTCCTGACAGAGCCAGCAGAGTAAAAAATGTGGTTCAGCAAGAGCAGTGAGCTTTGCCATGCTGTCTGCACTGTGCTCCTGCCCAAAGGAACACAGAGAGCCAGCAGGGGTGGCACTGGGGACATTCCAGGCGCTGCTGGGAGGAGCTGCAGCTCCTGGAGAGGACCAGAGCTAAGATGGGAGAGCCAGTGCATGGGTGGCTTCAGGACAGGGGAAAGACAATGAAATTGGGCACTACCTGGAGCACCCAAAGAGATGTGTCAGGCCACAAACCTAACTCCAGAGTCCTTGGGATGCTCTGCATTCCCCTGCCTGGAATTGCAGCTTGTCTCCTTGTTGGCAGCCACTCATGATAATCATCTCGTGGGCTGCTCAGCAGGGTGTGAGGGGCAGCAGGGGTGGTGCTGCCAGCAGAGATCACCACAGACCTTTGGGCTAACAGAGCCTGACCCAAAGACCTTTCTCCTGAAAGATGGAGCCCGAATCAAAGGCTTTCCTCCTGCAAGATGGCTCAGCCCTGTCAACCACTCACCTGGAGTCCTGCCTTGTCTCTGTGCACATTACCTGCCCCAGCAGGCAGAGGGGACTGCAGCTTGTCTGGGAGCTTCCCTGGGCCAGCTGGAAGCCCCCCAGCAAACCCTGTGGATGTAGGTGCTGCTCTCCCCGGAGCCCAGGCTGCCCCATTTCTGCAAGCCCTCTATAAAAAGCAGCTTGCTGAAGGACATTTCCTCCTCTCTCCACTCTCTGCGTGGCTGATCCAGAAAAGGGTGGTTTTGTTGAGACTTGAATGTTTCTGGAGGGAGGGGCGCCTGTGTGTGTGTGGGGAATAAAAAAGGAAACATCAGCGCGTTCTGACAGAGCGGTGTCCCCACTTATCCCAGTGACAGACACCCACCCCTTTCACAGGGGTCAGGGCTTCAGCAGCCTGTGTGTGGGGGATCTGGCAGTACTGCTGTCCTTGTTATAGCAGCAGCTGAACTCCTGCTAGCACAGCAGGCTCCGGGGAGCTGCCAGTTAGCAGCTCTGTCACTTGAGCTCTCCTCATGGGAGGGTTTGCCTTTGATTGCTATCTTGGTTAGCCAAGAAGGCTTCCTGTTCCTGGAATGTCTCTGAGATTATTTCAGTGCTGGAAGGAAATGAAGGGAGAGTCTCTCAGACTGGACAGTTTCAGTCTCATGTCCTTGTCTTGGGTCTCATCTTTCCTGCAGATCACCCTCACCTCTGTCACCTCTCCTCTTAAACCCTGTAGGCACAGAGCCACCCCTGACTCTCATTCTGAAATCCAGCCCTTTCTAGGCTTGACTCTGCATTAGGAAGAAGTCTTCTGGGCTCTAGTCCAGCAGAGGAAAATAAGCATGGCCTGAGAAATTGGTATTGTGACCCTTGGGAAAGAAAGAACAAGGTGGTAACAACCATTTAACGCTGACTTCATACCCAGTGGATGGAAACTCTTGAGCTGTCAAGACCCTCTGGACATTTAACTTTGCTTGAATCACTTTCTGCAGATGTCTGCTCAAACAAGCTTCTACAGAGGATGGTTTCACCTGTGCACAGATGCTCTTTTATCACTCTACATTTCAGGGCTTAGTTGGGTTTATTCCTTCTGGGACCTTTTGCTTGGTGCTACACTGACAAAATTCCCGCTCTCAGAGTTATCAGTAGGAACTGGATCTTGTTCAAGAGCAGTTCATCCTCCAAACACCTAGAAAATAAAATATTTCTGAAGCACTGCATCCACTGTGGAAGCATTCATTCCTTCTAATTAATGCCTGCATCCAGTTGTGGTGGGCTGAGGTTCAGAGTTCTCATTAAAAACACCCAAAATCTCTCATTTTTCTCAAATACCTGATCCGTGTACTTCCTTCACAGCCTATTTTAAATTCAATGCTGATTTCTGGAGACAATTGGCATCTATTTTATTGCTTTATGGTCAAGGTTTTGATAAACTTCCAGATAAAGTGATGCATGTTGGGACTCAAAGCTGTTTTCTTTCCTGCTTACAGGGGCCTCTTGACTAAACTGTTGTGGCACTGCAAGCTTGACATGGGCTATATATTTTTCTTCTTCACATCTCTGCAACTTTTGACACAGGTAAAATGTTCCCTATTTTACAGCTTCAGAGTGTTGCCAATAAAAAGGTTGTGATTCAAGCTAGAAATAGCACTTTGAAAACTTGCATTTCTTCTTCGGTTGAAAAGATAATGCTGTTTCTGTTGCAAATGCTCTCCTGCTCTATAAATCTGTTTTAAAACCTGGAAAAACTGGGAAAGCTTTTCAGATGGTGCTTTTTGGGTCCTTTGTAGGTTACATTTTGTCTTCCATGTTATTTCCTGGGGTTTTTTAGCGGACTCTGTATACATAACAATGTTATTTCACTAAATTTGAATGCACAAATTTGTCACTAAATTTGCCAAATGGATGTGCAAGTGCTGCAAAGGTTCCTCAGCTCCTACAGAAGCTTTAGATCTGTGCTCTCAAGTCACCCTTTCTAGGCTCACACAGGACATTTCCAGTGGAAATCCCTTCCAAGCTCTTAGAGTTGGGCATCTCTGGCTGCACCTTGGATCAGGAGAACATTTCAGATTTCCCACATCCTGGAGATGTCTCCATTGGCACTGGTGTCTCTGTGCATTTGTTGAGGATTCTCCCTGATCATCCTTTATGATACACAAATGATACACAAATTATAGCTACAGAGAGCATGGTTTTAACCACAACAATGTTGAAAATTGGGAGCATGTCGATTTTCTTCTTATGAAGAAGACACCAAAAGCTGATATTCCAGTTGTAACTTTGGCTTAATGTGGGGAAATATGTGAAGAAGGGATTGTTGTTTGAAATTTCATAAGGTGAATCTTACTCACTGAAGGTTAGGATTTGTAATTTGAAACTGGCAAAATATTAGATGAACCAAATATAGCTGTTCCTCTCAGGAAAGAGATGGATTTATAGGGAGAAACAAGAAGTTGTTGATAGCTTACTATTTTACCCCAAAATCTTTAAGAGGTAAAGAAAAGCAGGGGCTTAACATTGGTATGACATAGAATGCATGGCAAAAGTCCCCCTTGATGTGGGTAATGTCTGATAAATTAATTAATGTCAGATTCAGTAATTAGAGAACAGAGTAAGAGAGAATGTGAAGTGACAGGTCTGGAATTCAGGCATTTTTTCCAAAGGACTAGCTTCTTTAATGTGAGATCTTTTTAGACTAAATGAAGGATCTCAGTAATACACAAGATATTGTGCAATATTTTTAAATTATAGAGTATTGCTGCAATTAAGTAAACATATTTTAATATTACGCTGACACAAACTAATGCACTTATCCTAACCAATTGACTACTCCATATCTGTCAGATTCTATGCAAAATACATAGTTAATAAGTAAAGATGAAGATGAAAAGGGGATTTTGGAGCTGTTTCTGAAGATGATGTGGTATCTTGCCTGCTTCTAATTGTGTTTCTAACACAATGGATTTAGGCTGGATTTAGTTTAAAAAAATTCGTGTGAGGCTGATTAACTCAGTTTGTTTGGTTTATGTGAACACACTTCTCTAACAGCTTTGGTCCTATTTAACAGGCAAGGGGTTATCAGTCTGAGAAATAAGCTAATAAACTGAAGAAATAATTAGATCTTTCTAAGCAGGCAGATGGCAGGGTCATGTCCTTTGGTACCAAGAATGCCAACAAGCTTCTCTAATTTTTACAATTAGATTGTTTCATCTGATAATTAAAAAAAACCCACAAAAACAAAAACAAGCCTAAGATAATAACTAAAAGCTCCTAAACAAAATAGATCATGGTATAAAACTTGGGTTTTTTCCTCTACAGGCAATTTTTACTGTAGCAACATTTTTACCATGATGAAAAGCCTAATAAAGCTATTAGTGAGATTCTAAGTACCAAGCCAGACAGAATACTGGCATGCTGTTAAAAAAAAATAAAAAGGAAAAAACACTAAATAAAAATAAAATAAAAAATACTTCAGGGTTACAAAAGCTTCCTTCAAAAGCTGAGTTGTTTAAGCTTGTTGTTTCTAGGAACTAGGTCTGGAACAGAAGGCAAGGAGGAGAACATGGACTGGCTGAGAAAACGTGCAAACCACTGGAATAGCAGCAGAAAAACATTTGCATCTGTGCTGGATTTGGGTGTGCTGAGTTCCTAGGAGGACATCAGCTGGGAGAGGGGCACAGGAAAGTCCAGAGGCAGCAATGCCTGTAGAGGAGGGGACAGGAAGGGTCCTGGCCTCCTCAGTGTAATCAGAGTGGAGTGTAAAGTGGGTTGGAAATTTGCTTATTGCTAGATGGGGAAGGGTAATATCTTAGCCTTTTAAAGGGGATATTTATTGGCCATTTTCTCACAAGTCATAGGATCATAGAACAGTTTGTGTTGGAAGGGACCCCTTAAAGACCTTCTTGTTCCAACCCCCACCACGGGAAGGGACATCTTTCACTACAGCAGGTTGCTCTAAGCCCCATCCAACCTGGCCTGGAACAGAGAGATGGGGCATCCATAGCTTCTCTGGGAAACCTGTTCCAGTGTCTCACCACCCTCACAGTAAAGAATTTCTCCCCAATCTCTAATCTAACCCTGCCCTTTTTCAGTTTGAAGCCATTCCCCCTCACCCTGTCACTCTGTGCCCTTGCCAAAAGTGCCTCTCCAGCTCTCCTATCCTAAGATAGAATTGGCACATGCTCTCAGGTCTCCTCAGAGCCTTCTTTTATCCAGAAAAAAAAACAGTAAAAAGTGTCCAAAACTGCTGCATCCCAAAGAGGAGGTTAAAGCAGTGGTACTTAATTCACAGAGACCTCTTGGTCATTGGATGAGGTTCAGAAGGGAGTAAAAATGGCTGCTACTGAGAAAGAAACATGGGAATGTTTAATCCTTCATAGCTGCCCTTTACAGCCATAAGAAACTATATTTAGGAGACTCCAAGCTCTTATAGACATGCAATAATGTGATTTTAGAGCTTTATGTACCAAACAGCACCTATTTGCAGTCTTTGCTATGCTTTGTTCTCTACATAGTAGTAAATTTCTGTTTATAGAACAGTTTATCAAACCTTTCAATCATTAAAATAATTCCCTACTCACTTCAGAAATGTTCTACAATGACTATAAAGAAGAAAAAAACAGGAAAAAATCTTTACTTTCTTAAAATAACTTGGAGCGTAGGAGAAGGCTTTGAGTTCAGGATTGCAGTCCCTGCTCTCTGCCTTTCACTGATTCTGTTATTGACTGGGTTTAATGGATTCACTTGATACTTTATCCAAATAGATTCAAACAGCAGACTGGCTCAAGACTCAGTCTTTTGTTTTACCAGGAATTCCATTATTGGATCTCTCAGTCTACTTATGAAATATGAGAAGTTATCTTTTAATTGCTTTGGTCACTACTGTTCCATGGAAAATGAGGATATCAATAGATTTCATCCAGTTTATCACAATGCCTTTTTCCATACCAGGATTTTTGAAATAATAGTGGAGACCCCAAAATATAAGTAGCTTTGGAGGGTTGTGGGTGGCCCCAAAGTCTATTCCCTTTCTGGAATAGGGAAAAGGGAAGGCAGCCTTTTTAAGCTCAATTCAGAGTTGATGGTAAGAGATGTGATCCTCTGAGGCTGCATCTGAACTAGGCCTGTCTCTTTCTCTCTGCAGGAATCTGTTTCTGTTCACTGACTATGGATGAAGCTTGGGAACCTTTTCTCCTTGCTCTGACATGAGCCTTTGAATAACTGCTGAAGACTTCATAACTTTTTTCCTCCTAGTCCATTAGTGCAATTTAAATCTCATTAAGCTAATTGTAGTCTGTTAGACTACACATCTCTGAAAATATGTTTAAAAAACATGAGGGATGTTTAACTCATCGGTGTGTTATATGAAGTACTCAATTAATATTCGAGTAAATTTCCCTTGCAGTTCTGCTTGTATCTGGAGCAGTCAGGCTGAGGGGATATTCACCATAAAACATCAGTAAAGTATTGTGAATTGTCCTTTTCCATCAAATATAGCAGTGTTCTTCCGGGAAAATTAACCTCTTAAAGTGATGGAAAGATGAAATAATGTTATTGAAATATATTAATCCAGGGGATGGTCGACACATCCAAGTTTTGCCTTCTGTCAAAATACAAATTGAAGTGCTCTGCCTTCTGGGATCCCTCCCAGATGCATTGACATGAATGCTGCTGCCTACCTGTGAAGGAGTGCTTTTCATTTCCATAAGACTGAGTTTCTTTAAGAGGTCTCCCAAAGCAGAGGCATCCCAAATCCCTGCTCAGCCTAGGAAAAATCTTGGCTACCATCTAAGGCCATGAGACAGAAATAGAAGCGTCGGCTCTCCTGCCTTAGAAAGCTCTTTGACACATTCGTGTTACTGCAAAAACTTCTCAGATCTTTGTTTCCCCAAAGACATGTCAGGCTGGAGCCTTGAATGAATTCCTGCTGGGAAAGGTTGGATTTGCTCCCTGCAGGCAGTCAGACATGGTGCAGGACCTGTTTCTCACACCAGGGAAGGAAGTGGGGCCCTTCCAGAGATTTTTGCCAGCAATATGCTGGGTTTGGCAGGGCAACCCCAGGCAGCCCTGTTGTTCTTGGGGAATGAAGTGAGCTCCCAGGCACTCAGATCTGATTTCATGCAGGTTTTTGTAGGTCAGAGCTCACGTGGTTCTGACTGGAGTGTACTTGGGCTGTGAGTTTGCAGCCTCCACCTGGTGAGGAACTGGCTTCTTCCTTCACCATTTTTGCTTCTGGTGTGTCTGTGGTCTGGCCTACTGGGGTCAGTACAAAGAAAAATTGTCCTCTAGACATGGCAGTGGCAGGAGATCAGGTAAACAAGAGGCACAAATATGAATTGGTGGGATTTTTTTCTCGATTAAAACCAGAAAGTCTTCAGTTTTTCATGTTGAAGTTATTGCTTCCCCATCCAAGCTCACCTGCATTGAGACTAAAACCTCTGCAAACACTCATGGGGAACTCAGACTATTTAGACTAATTAGAAACTTCACTTCTTTCTTCCTTTCTTTCCTCCATGTTTTGTAGTCACTTGACTTCCCAGATCTGAATCTTGGTCAATGGTACAAATCCTCCTCAGGCTTGTACCCTGCTGGGCCAGTGAAGTCTGTAGTGAATGGAAGTGGTGAGTTACAGGGAAGGATTTTGACATCTGAGAAAGAACTGTGAGAGAAGGCTGTACTAATTAGTAAAACTTGTGATTAAAGTAAGTATGGGGTAGGGAATGAGAGAAGAGAGGTTGCTGCAGCAACAAAAGCTGTGCGGGTGCTAAATGTGCTGATTATAACCTTGAACTCCTTCAAGAAAATGGATCCTAAGGGCTTATTGCTGACAAAAAGAGGGTTAGATGGAAAATTGAAGTGTAACCTGTTTGGGTATGTGGAAGTGTTACTTGTGGCTTTTAAAGTGGGAGAGTCACTCTCCACTCTGCTTAGCAATGGGGGAAATTAATGTTAAATTTGGGGATTGTAATAGGAGTAGAAATTGCAGAGCAATGAAGCGTCCAAAATCAGGATGATAGATTAGTGCAGTGCTTGGTATCAATTCCTGTAATAGTTGGTAAATTTCCAGTGGAAAAGTAGCTATAAAACAGAGTTGTGTGTTTCCTGTAATGGCACAAGAAATGTGCAGCTGCTCTCTGGGTTGTGGGAACACAGGAATAGGGGTGGGAGGTGGCCCCCACCACCCCTGATGTGGCTGGAGACCAAAGAGCAGTAACAGGAAGGTTACTGTCAGCCAAAGCTGTTTTCATTTTTAACACTCCCTCTATTTCAAGAGCAAGGATTTTGTTGTTGTGGTTGTTTATTTAAATCATAAGATGCTCCTTGCATCATATCTTTCCAGGCAGGAAGAGGTGAGAATAAACTATTGACAAAGTTGGTCAGGTTCCTTGGAGGAAGCATCACAAATGAGCTCCAATAAATGAAAAAAGCAATGAGGGGAAGTATGGAGGCCATGGAGGAGAAACACCCTAAAAAGAGGGAGGAGAAACATTAAAACTGTTCTAATCTGGGAAGATTGCAGGGTAACATGAATAAAAACTAGTAAGGAGATTAGGCAAGTGTTAGGGAGCTTTTTTTGCTCTTTGACTTTGTTGTCTTCTTTTCTTTTCTTCCAATGAGAAGATGTTTCAGTTGAAGAAAACTGATACGTTGACAACAAGGAGGCTGCATTAAGCTCAGGAGGTCAGGCCCTCATCAGATTTTCATCTTTCAATCATAATCCAGAGGAGAACTGAATACAAAAGAACAGCCTTTGTGAAATCTGTTTAAGAACACACCAAAAACCCCCACTGAACTATTTCTCATGATCCAGTCAGGCATATCTTTGAAGCAATAGCATTCCCCCATGGAGGTAGGAATTGGTATGCAGATCTGCCTGCTGTCTCTTGACTTCCTGGCACCAAACAGATGAATCTCCGTCCTCATTGCTCTTCCCCTGACCTTACAACTCTTGGGTCATTGGCTAGAAAAGGGTTTTAATTTGTGCACTCTTGTACAGAGGACAGAAATCAGGATAGACATGTCAACTGCTAAGTGCAGAAGGCTTCAGCCTGAATTTTGATTTCCCTAATGCTCCTTTCTACAATCCCAGGATACAGACCTGTGTCCAAGAATGTGGCAGTAGGAAATGTGTCCTCTTGATTTCAGCAATGGTTGACTTTAGGAACCACTTATTCAGCTCATTGGAGTGTGAACCCTTGTGCCAAGTGGGAATTTTATCCTTTGAACAGCGTTTTTGTGCACTTGCAGGTCTTGCCTTCACACCCCTGCCCTTTTGGCTTCTGGCCTCAGAATGCTAGGGCTCTGTCTGGTGCAATGTTTGAGTTCAGCAGGGGCATTTCTGAGGCTTTGAAAAACGTGATTTGGGTTCTCTCTCAAGTATTCTTTTGTCTTTTGCCGAGAGAGCTCTAAAGAAAACCATCTTATGTAAAAGATGCCCCACCTTGGCTAAAAGAACTCAGATGAAAGGGAGTAACCCTTGGCATGTTTTACCTTGGGCTGTGGCTAAGCTCACCATTCATTTTGGACATTTCTCTTTGAATGCTGAACTCTTTGAATCTTGTTGTGCTCCTCTGTCAGGCACTCACCCATGTCTGAAATTGGAATGGGTGCAAAGTGCCAGTCTCTAAAGCAGGCACTACATAATGTGGTAAAACACAATGAGCAACCATTTATTAAAAAAGAAAAAAATAATGTACATGTGCATCTCCCTGCCTGATTTGAAGCTTCCAGGTGATAAAAGTACCTGGCACAATGAGGATGTCGTTTTGTTCCTCCATTTCTGTTCTTTAATAACATGAGAATTTGAAAGGCATAAATATGCAATGAATTTTTTTTCCCCAGTTATTTTTATATCACAGGGCATGATAAGAAAAGATACTTTAGATGAGGTATTTTAATAATGGCCCTTTTTCAGTTGTTGATGATTGAAAAACAGCAGCAATAAAGCACAAAACCTGACCATGAGGCAGCTTCTAAATAATTACTAGGCACAAGCTTGCCAATGCTATATTAAAACATTATTAAAGTTAGGGGAATAAAATCAGCAAGAGTTGTTTATCAGCTTGCTTATGTATCTGGAACAAGTTAAAACAGACTGTTGAGGGGGTTTCACAGCATGTGGGAAAAGGCTACAGTTCTTTCTTTGGGTGGATTGTCCTTAGTAGAATTGCTTCAGCAGAGCTCTGCAGATCTTTCCCTTCTTATGTGTCCTTGTCCCAAAAATCACAAGCAGAATGGGGCAGGATTTCACAAAAGTGAGGGGAAAAGGCTTTCTGGTGGGACCTGATTCTGCAAGCTTTAAAGCACCATTTTTCTGCAAAGGTTACTTCTCTTCTAAGTAAATAAATAAATAAATTTGTCTAGTCATTGACTGCAGTAATCCAGACCATAATGGATGTGAAAAAGAGAAAGCTGAGCTGGGGAGTGAGGAAATATTGGGAGACAAGGTTCCATGGTGCTTTGAAGCATTTCCTATCCCATAAAGAATACTCCACTTATTTAGG
This sequence comes from Notiomystis cincta, assembly GCA_013398075.1. Classification (NCBI taxonomy): domain Eukaryota; kingdom Metazoa; phylum Chordata; class Aves; order Passeriformes; family Notiomystidae; genus Notiomystis; species Notiomystis cincta. Next base: position 61,070 of record VZRX01010415.1, read on the forward strand.
TTTAGAAAGCTGTAGCACATTTAATATACCTGAATATGTAAGTCAAGCAATCCAAAGCTGAAGTACAGGAGATAGAATGATATATAATGTGTGATAGAAATTAAGTGTTTTGGTATGTCTTCAATATTTTGTTCCCATAAATTGTATTAAATAATCCTTACATTGACAGAAAATATACTTTTCAGTTCACATGCAGGTTTTGGGTTGTAAAGTCCTGTTTCCCTCCATCTTCCTCACTTTTCCTTTGGAAATCTGGATAGTCAAAAGAATCTGGGGACGCTGCTATAATTAAATGTGGATTATGTAGTGCAGTGGCCTTATCTCCCTGGTCTCTCCCACAAGGAAGGCTCTAGGGTGGGATGTGTTTTATAGAAAAGAGAGTGGTTTTTCACCCTCATGACAGAGATGAGGCACAGAGATGCTCAGAGATGGCTGTGGACAGCTGATCCTCCCTCAAGAGGGATGCACTGATGTCTCTTATCTCATGTTATTTGCAAAATCAACAGTGTAGTTTGCTCCTAATGATGTTTTTCTGATTGCTTAGCTGAGAATTCGATGTGGTCCTGGTGGGAGCACATAGAATTGATTTGATCAACTGTTCCTTCTGAATTCCTGAGGAAGAGAAAAGGATCAGTGCAGCACAGGCCAAGATGGGCCATCCTTAAATAAATGAATGTTCAGACCTTGTACTACAAGTACAAATGGGAAGGAAATTCTGTTTAAACATATGAAAATACTTTTATTGTGAATGTGCTCAATGAATGAATCAGATTGCCCACAGGGGTTGTGAAATCATCCATTCCTAGACTATTCAAACCCTGACTGGGCACAGCCTCAGCAACCTGCTCTCCTTGGCCATGTTTTGAGCAGGGGACTTCAACTGGACCATCTCCAGAGCTTCCTTCCAGCCCCTGCCATGCTGTGACCAGAGACTCTCCCAGACCAGGAATGGCCAGTCTGCTGTGTGCTCCTACCAGTCTGATGCCCTCTGGGTAAAGAAAGGTGGAGTGAGCCAAACACAGCATGCACAAATAGCCTGCAAAATTATGTGTATTAAACACTTCCTTCTGCGGAAAACTCCTTTGTCTGTGCTTTAACTATCACTATTCAGCCTTGAGTCCTGCTTCCCAATATCTCAGTAGGTTCCATCCTTCACAATGGCCCACTCCAAAGTCAGGTGAAGTTTCTATGTTGTTTCCCTCTGCTTTTGGCAAGCAGGGATTCAGTTCCTAATGTATCTTTGTTCTCTGCTGGTGGCAAATCTCGATTGTAAAGAGGAGGCATTTTCCTCATTAATGACTGACTCTCATGCTGCTGCCTGGCTATTCTAAGACAGGGGCTGATGGAAACTGCTGTTCTGGGTCTCTCTAAAGGGAAAAACCTGGGGCAAATCCTCAGTTTTGAAGCAGTTGATGGTACAGCTGGGGATACACACATTAATCCCCATCCAAAGTGATTTGTCTGCTATGCTGTCACTCCATGGAGCCCTCCCTGAGTGTGTGTGTGCACACACTTCCCTGACAGTCCATCCTCTCTGACTGGCAGCTATTTTTGCAAAGCTGCCTTCTGTTTTGTCTCCTGCTTTCCTGCCTTTGCTCACACACGTCTCTCACTGATTCCATCCCTCCCTTTCATGGGCAGGGAGCTCTTCCCTCACTTAAAGCTGCTTTGCTTTTCATCCCACTCCACCATCCCCACCCTCATGGGCAGTGCCCTGAGAACTCTGCCTTTTAATTTTGAAGGACAGATTTCCAGTTTAATACCCTCAGTCTATTTCTTTTAATACATAACCATGTGCCATATGTCTCTTTTTTTCCCCAATATAAACTTCCTTTGTGCAGCCTTTGTCTTAGAGGCACCTGCAAGCTCTTTATTGATTTGCCTTGCCAGCTCTCCCAGCTCAGTCTCCACACTGTCAGGACTCTGCCTCTGCTCACTTCCTGCAGCTTTTCTCTCCTCACATAAAGGTGAAGGCAGATATACCTGTGAGACCTCTATTGTCAGCAAAAAGGGACTTCCAGTGTGGCCAGGAGTATAAATAGCTTTCTTGTGATCTCATACCAAAAAAAAAAAAAACCAAAATAAATTTAAACAAAGCCCTTTTTTTCTGTCTGCACCCACAAAGAGTGAAAAAACACTCTACTAGTGTATTTTCTATAGCTTTATAAATAGACTGTTCCTTTCCTTTCCCTGCTTGCCCAGGGCAGCTGAATGAAAACTGTCCAGGGATATTTAGAGCCCTTTGCCCCCCTCAGTAGACATGGCATTAAAAAGAAAACAAAAAAGATAAAAGGGTTTGATGTAAAATGACCATTTGCTTCAAAAGAGCATTGACTGAATAATAGATCAAGCTTCACTTTGGTGCAGTGTTTTTAATAAAGGATGTGCCTTTGCCCACATGTTTCTGCTCAGCATTAACTTGAGAGACTGAAATGTTTGAGTATTCTCTCTAATTTACTAATCAGTGGTTAATTCTCCTCTGGCCTCTTCTGATCCTTTTGCTAGCATGTACTGGCCACTCAGAATATAAAGCTGAGATTTAAATTGAGCTCAAGCCTCCAAAGCTTTGATCAGCAGACTAGCTTGTGTTTCTTTGGCAGAAACCAAAAGGTGTTGGCATTCAAGTTCCCAGCTAGAGCAAAACCAGAAGGTGCTCCTGCAATCCCTGCAGTGACACTGGCTTTTTTTTGGTGACACAGCTGAACTCTGTGCTGGGGTAGGGCTGACTCAGCCACACTGAAATTTTAACTCCTAGACTGTTTCATACTTTCCAGGGAGTTTGCCAGTGGTGTAAAAGAGAGAATTCGAGGTTGTGCATCTTGGATCCCAGTCCCAAGTGAAGTGTGACTTGTCCCCAGTCCCCCTTGTGCTCCTCCTGTCAGGGCACACAGAGCCACTTCAGCTTTCTCTCCCAGTTCCTGTCCCATGGAAAATTCCTTCTTCCACCCTCCATGTGAGACTGGGTGAAATTCTCATGCCCCCATCACATCCTGACCTCTTCCAGTGCCTGACCCCATGAGCTGTGCTGCTCCAGCCTGTCTCCCAGCTCAGTGGATCAATGGCAGTTGACCTTCTCAGGCAGAAGACTGACACTGGTGGTTGCTCTAAACTGAAATTACACTTCCATGGGCTAATTTAGTGCTGAATTTCACACTGGCTTTGCTGAAAGAGAAAAATAAGATAATTTGTAACCCATCTTGTGTTGATTTGCTGTGTGTTAGCCTTGACTTTATCAATATACCACAAAGACACTGGGGGCATTTGTTTGAAGCTCTGTGAGAAGGGAAAGGATAATTCCAGATTTCCATCTGGTTAATTAAAATCAATCCCTGCTTGTCTCAGGAGAAAAACTCCAAAACACCAAAAGCAACATTCATATTTTTGTAGTTTCCTGGTGGCAATCTTCTGTACATGGTGAGACCCAGATTCTTTAGAACCTAAGGTCAGATTTATTTAAGCCCTCAGTTGCTCTCTGTGGAAGTTTTTGCAATTTACATGAAGGACAATAAATTCAGGTCATCACCACCAGCATAAATAGTTAAACCCCTATTGCTTTCATCCAAATTCAAATTGCTTGCTGATAATTTGAGCAGCAAGCTGGTTTTGATAAATTCCTTTCCTCACATTATTTTATCATCATAATTATTTGCTGTTCTGTTTTGAATCTGCAAATTATCTCATACAGTTATATTTACATATGCAATAAAACTGGGCACATGATTTATTGTCTTGTCAACAGTAAAATAAATAAAACAGTTTGTGAGAGATTATCCCTGACTTTTGGGGCAGAGCTGTAATAAATAAATAAATAAGCAAATACCTAGATGACAGATTTTTAGAAGAGACAAGTATGAAACAAGTTTGAGGTGCAACACTTTAGCAAATAAACAGCTGTGGGAGTTCTGTCTGAAGGCTGACTCTGAGGTCCTATTCAGCTTAGAGATGGAATTCCAACAGGTTTTTCATTTTGAAACATGTGCTGATAAAATATTCCTCTGCAAAAGGAACACAGCCTTGAGTTGGAGCATTTGTAGCTTAGTCAATAAACCTGTCTAAAAGGCACAGTGGATGAAGGTTCATCAATCACGTTTTATGATTATGATAGCAACGTGGCAAAGAAGTAATGTACCAAATAAGGGTTGGAATTGATGGCTGTAGCTCTTAGAGGTTATAAAGAATAAAGGCTTGGGAGATGTATTTTTAGTATTGTTGATAAATTGCGTGGGTATTTTGATTGTAAATATTATAACATTAGACGTAGAATTATTGGCATGCATTTTTATTTCCAAGAATGTGTAAAAAAATGCTGATTGAGAAGACCACCAACCATATGCAGAATAAAAATCCACACAAAAGCATATTCCAACAAAACTGTCTTAGAGCCTCCTCTCTTGTTTTCCACAAGTTTAAAATTATTTTTCTACATTTAATGATAACCCAAACTTTTGGTTAAAAATATTTTTAACGGAACCAGTTAAGTATCTGAGAGTCTCATCTGAAATTTCCTAGGTAAAAGTTAACAAAACAAATTTTACTTGCTCTTCATTTTGAAGCTGACCTATGAACCTCCACAGCACCTTCAAGATTTGGTGACAAATCAGTGCACTCTTTTTACTGAACAATAAATAATGCATGAGCAGTCAGCACCCTGACAGAAGTTGAGAAAGACTGTTGCAGAAATGTAACTGTAAAAAAAAGTAAATTAAAATATGATGGTGGAAGTGATTTGTGAAACGGAAATGGGTCAACAATGTCAAATTACCAATTTCTTCTGAATGACTCACCCAGCCATAGTGCTTAGAGTAGTGTGCACTCAGCAGGAAGGAACTGGGACAATCACTGTGGATTTCCTTCCTTTTTTCCCTCACATTGGCCTAAAATTCAAACTTTCCCAAGAACTTCTAGGACAGGGGGTACCTTAATACCTCTCCTAAATTTGTCCATCCTCTGCTCAGCCCCCCAAAATCCAGTGGCAACTCTTTGGGTCAGCAGCACCTTTTCTGTTTCTCCACGTTCTCAGCTCTCCCTGCCTGAGCAGAGCCAGGTTTGGTCCCTGCATGGTGAAAGCCTCGTGTGAGTGGGGAGCTGTGGCTCCCCTGCAGCACTCTGTGGGACAGGCAGTGCCTCTCCCTGCTGGGTGAGAGTCCTGGGTGTGCTGGCCCCAAGGCCAGCATGCTTCTGAAGGTGCCAGCACACACCAAGCAGGTTGGAAAAGACCTCTGGGGATCACTGAGCCCAAGCTTTGACTGATCAGCAGCTTGCCAACCACAGACCAGCACTGAGTGCCACACCCAGCCTTTCCTTGGACACCTCCAGGGATGGGGACCTCTGGCCATGCAGCAAAGGAGGTGGTAAAACCATGATGACAAAAATCCTGCTCTGGACATGCCTCAAACAGACTTGGCACGACCTACTCTGGGTAACCTGCAGCCTGTAGACAAACCCAGGTGCAATCCAATCTCACCTCACCTTTAGGACTGGCAGGAATTTGATATTTGCATAGAGGAAGTTGGACCCTGTGGAGTCCTGCCTGGAACAGGAAGACCAGACCAAATGTCATAAATAGAATTAAGTTGGCTTTCATATGTTGGTCGAGGGATGGGTTGTTGTAATATGTTGATACATTAATTAAATTGTTGTGGACTTTAATTAGTTATGGAGGTTAAGGAAATGATTATTTAGTTAACAAAGCTAAGTGCTTGTGGCCTGGTTAAAGTGGGAGATGTACAATTGTGGTGGGGACAGTTGGGGTATTGGGAGTTGGGAAAATGTTCTGGGATTCTCTTGGGACAGGTTGCTATTGGGTTCCATGTATTTTATATATTTATTGGTAAGGTCAAAGATGGGTCTGAAGGAAACTTCCAGAAGCTGACATCCCAAATTAGCATAAGGGGATAAAATGTTTCCCCTCCTTGGCCTAAAGCTCCCAACCCGTAACCCCTGGATTGGAAGGAGCCGAGGAGCAGCAGGCAGAGGGGGAAAGAACAGAGAGGGAGAGACCCAGCCCTGGGGGATAAAAATGGAACCCTCATCCTGGGGGGCCTCTGGCCTTGCCCTTTGGGGTATAAAAATGAAAACCCCCTCCTGGGGGGCTCTGGCCCTGCCCTTTGGTGGCTGAGCACCGTCATGGTTCCCTTTGCTCTGCAGCCCCACAGCGCCAGCTTTGGGGCATCGATTGTTAATTAGAAAGGGTTTTTTTTAATTGGCTTTGTCATTTTTGATACTAAATATACAACTTTTTAGTGCCCTGCAGTCATCTGCTGCAGCCTGTGCACTGCTTCCAGCCCAGGGCTGCCCTGTGGCCCAGTGGCTGAAAGGATGGGGAGATGTTGCTGGTGACACGCTGTGTTCTGCTGTCCCAGGGTGCCTTCAGACCCAAACATCCCTGTCCCCCAAAACCTGCACATGGCCATCCTGGCAGGTCCTGAAGGCCTCTGCCTCTCAGGGTGAACAAATGATTCTTCTGAAGGCATCTGAAATGTGTGTGGGGTTGAGCTTTTTCTCTGCTTGTTCCTCTGCTAAGGGTCCTTTGATCTTTCAGGCTAGGAAGCCTGACTCTAATAAGCCAAGGTTTGTTTGTTTTGCTGAAGAAACATCAAAGAAGGTAAAGACCTCTTGGGTTGTGTAAGAAGTAACTAGGCATGATCCAAACCTTGTGTATATGCAATGGCTGCTCAGTTTGTCTGGAAGGAATCAGCACAGACTCATCACACTTAGAGAAGTGAACAAAAGCAGGGCAGAATTACTGAAAGCAGCAAACCCCAAGCTGTGTTTCAGGTGAATCAATTCGAGGGGAGCTGCAGTGAGAAACTCAGCATGGCTTTTTAAAAGTCTATCTTTGTGTGCAGGTTGCTGCGCTGTAATGTCTTCTCCCAACCTGCAATACCTAAAAAATTACTATAGATTTCTTGTAAATCAGCACTAATAAGAGCTGTTGAAGGACTCTTTTCCAGCCTTTTTGCACAGTGCTGGAAGTAATCAACTCTGTGTAAAGGTAATGTGTGTGGAATGCAACGCTCCCCTGGGGAATAATTTGTCTTGCCACATTGCCTTGCCCATACCCTTCAGGTATACTTTCTTTAGCTGTGATTGCTTTGCAAATAAGGATATTTGCTTTCCCATAGCTGCTTAAATGCTGCTGTGAGTGTGTGCCTGGGGTGGTGGTTCATTCAGCTTTAGTCTGAAAGTGTTACAGCACCGAGTGAGCTGTTGGAAAAAATCCTTTTGGCCCTTACCTGCACTGGCAGATGGGGAAAAGGGTTAGAGAATATGAGCTTTTTGCTCTTTTAGCTTGCACATGGGGTATCTGCTTCAGTTTGGAAATGCCTTTGCTATTGTGTAGAGCTATTTGCACCCAGACTTGCTCTAGTGCACTTCTGGAAGGAATCCTTGAGAGCCTTATACCTTCCCACAGGTATGTAGACACCTTAGACATCTTTCCAGACACAGGAATAGGCAGAATGGGCAGCAGTGAACTGCTCTGAGTATATGGCAAACACTTTTGCTTGCTGTGTAAGGTGTTAATGTTCTTTAGTGGTCTTTGTTTGAATGGCAGCACCTTGCAGTCATCACTGGAGCTGAGCCTTGCTAAGTTCTGCAGGGAACAAAAGTGGAGTGATGATTTCCATTTACAGCTGAAGAAGCTGAGATCTCTGTCAGATCCAGGTAATTTCTGTGAGGTTGTGCAGCCCACACACATCTGAACTGTGACTTGAACTAGAGCTTCCAGCAGTGTCTGGTTCTCTTGACACAAGTGAAGTTCTCTCACCATTCTTGTCAGGAGACTTTCTAATGCACAGAGCAGAGCTATCACGCTGAAGACTCTTCCTCCTGGACTACCCACACCTTTCTCCAGGTGTGCATGGTCTTTTTCTGCAGGAACACAGAGCACAGCTTCTGTCTGCCCCCTCTGTTCTCTGCTCTCCCTGCTTGTGAATGGGAGAGCCTTGAGCAGAGCAGGTCAGTTCCTGGCTGCTCTTTGTCAGTGTGGCCATCACTGATGCTCAGTGCATGAACAAGGGGAAAACCTGGAGTCTGGTGGTGACTCCCAGAAAAAAATGTTGGTTTTGTCCAATTTTTGAAGGGATGGAACCTGAGGTTGGTACTTATACAGAGCTTGTGCTCAAACTGCAGGATATCCCAGAGCCATTCACCTGTCCAAACTTCTTTCAAGTCTTCAGGGGCTGAACTGTGCAATAGCATGTCCTGACAACTGTTTCACTTAGCAAAACTGCAGCTTGTGTTAGCCTGTGAATAAAAAACCTTGTCATAAAGGCAGAAGATCTCAGTCCCTGCACTGAAGCAATGCCACCAGGGCTGATAATTGGCAATTAATTATGTCCTGGAGTCTTGCTGTACATGCTGTGTTTACCAGAATCCCTTACAAATATTGCTCACCTACCTTTTGTCAATGCATGTATTGTGCTCTAAAAGCACTGAGTGTATTGAATAAGTTCAGAGATTGGCTCACATTTCAAGGTTAAGAAATATGGGTTCTGCTCTTTAGAGTTAAAGCCTCCAGGGATCTGAAAAATCCTCACTTGGGTTCCCAGAACTTTGTTGTTCTATATCCTCAGCATCCATCCTGCACATGCAATATTCAGAGACCTCTCTGCAAGGATGCCCAGCTCTGCCAGCATATTTGGGCATTCCCTTTCTCCTGGGAAGTTCTACTTTGCATGAAAAAATTAAATGGACCTGGAAACGTAAATGAGAGCCATGGAAATGGACAATGTGAGCCAGTTTTGGTTTTTTTATATTATCATATTTATATTCATATGTATTTATATATTCACATATATATTTACATATGTATACAAAAACATATTTTCATTAAATCCAGAAAATGCACTCATTCCCAAAAACCATTTAAATGCTGCCTGTCAGAACCTGGAAAAGCACCCTCTGCTAATTTAGCAGGGATGAGATAGCTGTCTCCCAAATGCTAAAGAAAAAGACTTTATAAACTGGAACAGTTGGGTCCTTAGCAGGAGACACAACTTTCTAGGACTTCTGCTTTGAACATGGCTGTAGGTTTTCAGTGAAATGTCTTCATTTCTCCACAGCAGGGGAACTCCACTTGGGGTTTTACCTGGTGTGGGGCTGGACCAGAGCAGGGTTGGTTGCACACAGGCATCCAGGGGTCAGGGCAGAGTGGGAGAGGGGTTTCAGCAAGGAAATCTGGGGCATTTGTCACCTGAACAGCAGAAACCCTCCACCAAGCCAAAATATCACAGCAGGCTATTGATAGACGTTCCAGCCACTGGCAAACTCATCAAAGCAGTGCTGAGGTGTTGTGGCCTGTGTGTACACACTGTGCATCTGTTGTGTATCCCCTCAGCTATATTAAACATTGATTGAGCTGCACCAGCCTATCTTAGCAGTCATCTGACTCAGTGCACTCTAAAACCAATATAAGCCTGTAAACCTATTTAACTTTCCCACCTGGGAATGCATTTTGTTCAAGATGGCAGCTTGATGTTCATTAAAATTAAAGACAGAAAATAATATTAGATAATGCAGTGCTTTTCCCTTGGCAGGGTAGGGCTGGCACCTTCTTGATGTTCCAGTTTGACCCTTTGTGTTGTTTTGAGAAGATGTGATTTGTTTTCACATTATTTGGGATATTCTCTCTCATTGCTCCCCATATACTTGTGCATTGCCTTCACCCAGTCTATCTTTCCCAATTCAGGTATTTTTGGGAGGACAGAGTAACTGACTAGAAGAGTTTTACAGCTATTGGCCTCTCATTTAGCATGTAACAATTGTCAGTAGAGAATACTGGACTTGCTGTAAGACAAAGAAGTAGAAAGGAGATGCAGCTGTCAAGGTACAAAAAAATGTTTCTCGCATGATGAGCATCACTGTGGCTGTTTGGGTCTAAAATAACAACAATAATGTTAATTTTGTAGCTATTACATGCTGGTTACAGCTACAGAGGTATCTTCCCAGTGTTATGTGTATGAACTTGTTGGATCAGTAACTACAGAATTTTTCAGCCTAGCACAGCTCTGACTTACCTCAGCTTCTGGAATTGGGCTAATTTCTCCTGAAAAGTAAGAACTGGGAATGAATAGCAGTTTTCTAAAATGTTGAATGTGGGAGATAGTGCTCATAAAGCCATAGCCCCAGGACTAGAGCAGTAACAGATTCAGAGAGGCAATATTTCAATATTAACATGTACAGACCCCTTACAGAACATCAGGGTTATGAGAATGGACTGAATGTGTGCTGGGTGCAGAGCTGTCTGAGGTCACTGTTGTTCCAGCAGTGCTGCTGATGTACAACACGAGAAACTGCTCTGGGGTTTTTGTTCTTTGTGCAGAATTGTTGCTAAGCAATTGGGAAAACAGTAAGGCAAAAGATATGAGAGCATAATTCACTTTGTAAACAATAAAGATCTTTACAATTTTGGAAGAAACTGCAGCAATAATACATAACATCAGAAAGGAGAAGCTCTACAGAACATCAACAGAACATTATTCAGGCTCTTTTTTTTAGGAGTGCCAGAAGATTGACGACTTGATGCTGATGTAGAATTGAGTTACCATCACTGGCATCTATCATTTCCCTACCAGGGTTCTCAGAACCTAAAACCACAATGAAGTTAGGGAGGAATGCACATGCACACACTCACAGTGCAGATATATTTCACCAGTGGAACTTCATCCTATCAAAACTCATGGCAAGTTTGCAGGTGGGGAAATTTTCTTCACATTAATTTGACTTTTTACAGTTATTGCTTTACAGATGGTTTTGCATTGTTTTGTTTTGTTTTTCAAGAGTGCCAATAAACATCTCTATTGCAGTGGCTTTTGCCTATGAATTAGTACAGAAATCACTGATTTCTCAGACAGCAGAGATTTTCCTGATCCCAGCAAAGGCAATTTCTTGTTTATCACTTTTCCAAAAGGTGCTGACTCCCTGGCTGGGTATTTCCAGCTCAGCAGCTACCTGGGTGTCCTGCAGCATTATTCCCTGTATCAATCCTTGTCTGATTAGACTGATGCTGCCCTTTTGAAATCGATGGAGTTAAGTCACTTTACATTGCCCAAGGATCTGTTCTAATGTGGAAATACTTCCTTTTCTGTCAGCTGGCATTTTCTTCTGGCTTGGAGGTGAGTTTGAAGGCAGCAATATACTTTTATCTTTTAAATCAGCTGCCAATACATTTAGAAAAGGTGGAATAATCTGTTCTCCTGTTATCTTTATAAAAAAGGTCCAATCTTTCCTTTGAAACTTGGGAGCCCACATCTGCTCAGTGCTCCTGGGTTCCTTCTGAGAGAGTGCTCGAGCCAGCTTTGTGTGTTTTGCACAGAGGGATGTGGGAAGATCACACATCTTTCATCTGGGCCTGTGAAACTTTGCACAGAAACTTCATTTCTGCCTGTATTTGCTGTATTTCACTACCAATTATTCTCCTTGAGCAAATTTAGAGGAGAAACCCCCAATAGTCCTTATTTAATGTGGATTCTGGCATCTTTACCTGAGCCAGCCCATGCTGAGCTGCTGCCTTTTCTTTTGCCCTGTTCCTCTGCTGGTTTGCTCCAGCCATTGGGATGGGATGGGATGGGATGAGATCAATGGGATTGGATCAATGGGATGGGATGGGATGCTGGATTTTTCCAAGCTGTGTCCCCTGTGCCTTCCCCAGAAAAGAGACCTGCAAACAGAATTGTAAATCCCCAGATGAGCAACAACATTTAATGCTGCCAGGAAAGCAGAATAAATGAAACCTCTGGTGCTAAACCTTTAATTAAAGGTCTGAAATTAAATTCTAACAAGTTTCCATGCAGCCTTATGATCCCTTGAAATCAATGGCCCAAATCCTGTTGATTGCAGGGGATCCAGGCTTTCTCCTGAGGTGTTTGTGCTGCACTCACACCCTCAGAAAGGCTCAGGATGTCACAGTGTCTGTTCAATTGATCAAGAGCCTTCCAAACTCACAAGGAGATAGAACAAAAAAATACTGTGGGTTTTGGCCCACATCTACATTGTCACATCTACAGACAATGTGAATGTTTTTTGAAGTTTTGCTTTAGGTTTCATATTTTCATTAAACAGCAGCAACTCAGATTTTATTTTCTGTACAATTCTGGTAATATAAAGAGTTTGTTTGGCACACAGGTGAACTCATCCATAACAAATTACATGGAAACTATGGAAACACTCTGCTTAATGGAGTACAAGGTCAGGCTGTCTCATACTAAAAAATTAATCATTCCTCTGCTTTTTTTTTCTTCACAAGATTTCTTGGGAGGTGGGGAGAAGCAGCTCAGATCAGTAGGACATGGGAGGACTAAACAGTGGAATTGATTAGATCTCTCTGAATTAATCACAGAGAACAACTCTCCTCACAAGTTTAACTTTTTCTTTTTTTTGATTGCTTCTCCTCATGTGAGAGGAAGTGTTCATTTCTGCAAGTATTGATCAAATGATTTACCTGAGTATATTCTGTAGCACTAATGTCACTCACAGATGTGCTCTTACAACCCCTGGGATCCTTTGGCCTTTCTTGCTCTTCAGTGGCTTTGCTGGTGGTGGTTCAAACAGGCCACTCTGCTGTAGAATGCCAAAATATTTTCAGGACATGAGACATGCATTCTTTCATTTTCCACTCACTCTGACTGTAGGAAGGTTGGTTCTGCACTGGGTGCTTGGATTAATCTCCAAATGCAATTTTATATTTGCTTTGTGGCAGCAATTATCTTCTTTTTTCCACACAGATCTCCTGCCCAAGACAGGTTTATCCAGCACTGTGTGTTCTCAGCAGAGAAAAAGTAACTTTTCGTGGATTTTATCTTAGATTTATTTGGGGTTTGAGAATTTTATAAGACTTCCACTTATTTCCCCCCACACTCAGTGTTTCCAGATTGAGATAAAAGTAGAACCATTCTTTTAAAATTGAGGTAATTTTACTTTCTGGTATTCAATTTCGTGTGTTTGAAAAAAGAACTTTGTACATTTGGGCTCACACCCTAAGAAAATTACCACTGTGAAGAAGAAGAGAGGTTACATATCTGCCACCTGTATCTCTCTTGCTCAGTCTCTCCCTCGAGCTGAGTGGGATGCAGTCATGTCTGTTTAAAAGAGTGAATCCTGAATTCCAAATGGGAGGGGTTTTATGGGTTCCAGTGACAGGGGAAATGAGCTGCCAAATATGCAAACTTGCCACCCTTAGTCTGATTTTATTTAATGCAAATACTTAATGGAACAGAGTGGGCTGTACCAGGGAGTTTGACCTCAATAGGATTTCAGCATATGCCTGAAAGTTGTGCTGATTCTGAGATCACAAATATAGTCAATTTTGATAGTTTTGATGAAAGAGTGTATTCACAGCTCAGTTTTTTATAGAGGTGAGCTGTTTATAATGATATTTTCTTTAGAGAGCAGACAAGGGGAGAAGGGATGGAGACTCCTCTGTCAGTATTTAGGACTCTGGCTGGGCTGGCAGGAGAAAACTCTCCAGGTTTGTACCCTGCCTGTGTCAGACCTGATGTACAAGGAATGTGGCTGTGAACCAGACAGGCTCAGGGTGCTGAACCTCAACATTTCCCAGCCTCCCCACCCATTAGTCCAGAGAAGGAGAAATCAAATCTCTGTTTTTCTGGATACTTTTCCATTCATAAAATTTCCCTACAAACACTTTTGTCTTCTACCTTTCTAGTTTTCTTGGTGATTTTGCATTATCATTCCTGTAAGATTTGAGGTATTCTGCTTCAAGTTCTTCTAACACTTGACATTTTAGAGTTTTTCCCTTTTTCTTTTTTTTTTTTCTTTCATTAGGTAGGAAATATTCACACAAACCCAGCTGAGACCTCTGGGCTCATCTCACACCAGCACAAATCTGCTGACCGAGGCTTGTCATTTGTTGATAGTGCTGAGTGTTCTGTGATATTTTGTTGCTTTACTTGACACTGAATTCTCTGTTTCATATTAGAACACAGGTGTCCAGTTTAGTATTTTGAACAGTCACAGAAAACGCCAATTTCCTTATCAATTATTGCCTGAATTCACTTTCCTCATCAAGCTGCTCGTTCCCACATGGTCCATAGCTCTGCTTTCCCCAAATTGATGTTATAGTTGGTATTCTCTGAGTGCTGCCTGGCTGGAGGTCCTCCCTTCTCCTTTATCTAGGCTGGTATGAACCAGGAATGCACATCTATTTTCATGAGCATCCCCACTACTCTGTAAGGCCAGAAAATTTGCAAGGATTGGGTTTCTGCTAAAATTTCCCATTTAGGGTGATGGATACAGGCTTTTCTCTCTGAAGCTGCTCATATGGGGATGAAAGATGCATGCAGGGAAGGGATAACTTAACCCTGGGAAGGAATCTTGGGTGGCCATCCAGATTCTTGTGATTGGACCCTCTGGCTTGTATACTTAGAAGGAGGAGCATGAATCACCCACTTGAGGCTTCTCTGGAGCTGAAATCCACTTCCCTGCAGGTTGATTCAATATTGCCACAGCTTTGTCAGCTCCCCCAGGGCGAGTTCACCCACCTTTCCTCCAAGGAAAACAAGCTCCTGTCGAGCACCATCAACAACTTCCCTGTGTGGGGATGCAGCCACATCTGCTCCGCTCCCAGACTCATCCCAGAAGTATTTCTGAAGCGCAGTACAGACTTGTTCTCCTTCTGCCACCCCCTTTACCTCCATCTCAGCAACCTTCTTCTCCAGGCAGATGGCTCCCACCCCCTCCCAGCTCCCCTTGACACCCTGCCAACACCATGCCCAACCACCCCTGTAGCTGTCTCTTGTCTCTAACCCAGTTGCCTCAGATATGACAGACTCCAGTCTCCTCTTTCTCTCTAAAAAGAAACACTGCACCAGCGAGCCAGTACCCAGGAAACCTGGTCAGACAAAGGAGATGGAGGTCACAGAAGGGTGCAAGGCTTTCCCACTGAAGGTTTTTGACTTTTCAGCCAATATAAATGACTTTTTCAGGGTATTTCTTTCTTCCTGTTCAAAAAGAGGAAAAAATTGAAGAAAGCAAACACACCCTCGCTTCCTCCTCCCAGTCTGGTTAGAAATGCTGCTGAAGCACAACGTGGGAGCTGCAGTTCAGCACTTGGTGCATCCCTTCTCCCACGAGGCTTCCTGACCACCCCTCAGCAGAGCACCTTGCCAAGCCTCCTGAGTCCCATCTCCATGCTTTCCACAGGAAACCCAGACTGGAGAGATGGGAAGAGCAAGTGGCATTTCAACAGCAAGCCAGTCAAGTGTCATTTTTTTGGCTTAAATCTGATAAATTTCCAGAATACAAATGCTTTGCTTTTCTATTTTCTCTAGTACATTGAAATTAAAAAACCCCAAACACCAGAATCCCTCTTTTTATGGGAAAGAGACCCTAATAATCACAAGGTATTTTCATTCCCTCAATTTCTCTTCAAAATGTTTTTATCAACTTTAGTAACAAACTGATTTCTGCAACATGTAAGGTAGTCTTAAAAGTGGCTTTTCTTGAGACATCTCTCTAAGATCTGCTGGTCCCAAGCTCAATAGTTTGTTTTTTTTTGTCTTTGGTAGTGCTGAAGTCCCCTGATCACAGTACCCTGGTTAAGTTTTGTGTGTTAAACAATGTGGTGTCCTCATTTCCCAGCATTAGACTTGCACATAAACCTTTGGCAAATTTGCCCCAGGAGAACCTGGGGAATTTATAATCAGGATCACAATATAATCTTCAATAAAGTGTCCTCATATAAGATTTCACATTTGGAGTTAGACACATCCCTTCCAAGCTCAGGGAACAATTTGGGACTGCTTTTGTCTTTAAACCCATGGCTATAAACTACACTTAATCCATTGCCTCCCACTGGCACCTTGGGCTTCCAGTGATCTGTGAGGCAACATTTCATCCCTTCTCTTCATTGATCTCTTGTTTGTTTAATGTATTTCTCATTCCTCAGCCCTACAGCAATGTGATTTCTCAGTTGTGTTTGGCTTAGTGATACTGGAGAAGGCAGGTTTAGGACACAGTTCTCATTTTCCCTACTTTTTTAATACCTCAGTAGGGAAGCTCTGTCAATAGAGCAGTGCTAGCACTGCAGAGGGTTCTAAAGGAGTTCAGGAGAAACTCTTCAAGATTTCCCTGTGCTTCACATGCTGTGTATTTCAGAAGACACAACCTCAGGTAAGGGAGCATAAGAAACCAAGGAAAACCCACTGTTATAATCTGTCACCATGCAATATACATATTATGTGTTATCAATTAATAGACATTTCTCTGTGCCTTGAATTCATGCCAGTGGCTGTAGAGAGGTGCATTCATGCTGCATCCCTTGGAGCTGTGACATCTGGGGCAGGGGACAGCTGTTCTTTGAGTTTTCATTTTCCTTTCATTTGATGCCCATAGAGTTATCAATGAGAAATGCCAGCTTAACTTTTTGTGGTTGAAACTGCGTTAATATTTAAAAACCTCACTAATTCCATTTGTAAGCCTAACAGAGGACAGGTTGGATGGGGTTTGGAGCAACCTGGTCTGGTGGAAACAGAGATTGGTGGACTGAATGAGCTGCTTTTTCTGAGACACTGAGCTCTTATCAAAGAATCTACAGGGCTGAAAATCCCATCATAAAAACCATAAACAAAGACTTTATGACTTTCAAAATCAGCTTGGTGTCTTGGGATACCCTGAAAATCAGTGGGACTTCTGTTCTTTAGCAATTTAGGTAAAAAAATCCCCTTCTTTACTATATTTGATGCTAAAGCTGAGACAGGCAAAATATCTGATTTTGAGTCAGGAAGACAACATTTTCAGTTTCCCCAAAACTGAAACAATGATCAGCCAGGCTGTGATCCCACTTTCTCTAAAATTACTGAAGCTCTTGAGGAAAAACTTGATATTTTTGCTTTTGTCTAATTCACTCTGGAAGCCTTTATAATATGATACTGAATTTCAGTGGTTTTTACCATTAATTCTGATTTTTGTTTCAGCTTGGACAATGTAATTTTCAATGACCTATTTTTAGCCACACAATATTTTTGTTGTTATAATGCAGCAGCCTAGAAATAGCAGTGGGAATTGAGAAGAAATTTTAATTTACAGGACTCGATAAACCTTACCAAGCACAGCTGTTTGTATTTTGTATTTCCATCTCCTGAAGGGGCACAAACCTGTCCTCTGGAGCTTTTATACACAAAAAAATGTCACATTTTTAACATAGATGTAAAATGCAGAAGAATATGCAGAATAATAAATTTGGACCTATGATCAGGGTCTTTCTTTCCTAAAACTCTTTTCTGAGGAGTTAAGTGATAATGCTATTAAAAAGAAAGTGAATAAGTAAACACTATCTTCCAGAAACAGCTTTTTCTGGGATTCTATTTGACCAGCTTTGTTTAGTAAGCTTCAGACTCCATGTTGTAGTTTTAATGACATTTAAATTTAGCATTCATATCGCAGGACAAGGAGATGGTTGCCCTTGTGCAGCAGGGCCCCCCATTTCCATACAGAAATGAAGTCAATAAAGATTCTGCTGATGGTACCATGGGCAGTAACCAGGAAAGGAAAGGAAAACAACACCCTGCTTGCCCCCTCACTGCTAAATAAGTGTTTGGTGAATTAATAACTGGTCATTTTTTTAAGCAGTTAGGTTAGCATAAAAAGGGAGAAAAATAATCACTTTTTGTTGGCTGGGGCAGCAATCCTGCTGACTGCCTGAGTGGGACAAGCAGCAGGGGTGGGAGGGGGAGCAGACAGAATATCCATTAGTTTTCCATTGAGAAAGAAGGAGGCTGCTCTGGGATCCAGTATTTGGAGACCTTGATTGCCACCTGTGACCCACCCACAGAGCCACTCAGGGAATGGGTGTATGCAGGTCCCAGGTCACTTCTGTCAGCAGGGAGCTCTGCCTGCTCTGCTCACCAGCTGGCACATTCCCCTGTCCCAGCACATTCCCATGTCCCACATATCACCCTCCATTCCCAAGATTTCAAGCTGTGCCCCTTGGGTATCACAGACCAGGTGCTGTTGGTTAAGAGGAGAGGAGAGGCAGCATTAGTGAGCCCATCCCCACCCAGAGCATCCTCAGTTCTGGCAGCCACCATGGAAACAGGGACTGGGAAACTTAGAAAAGAGCTACAGAAGTGTCTTTAGATGTGGGACTGTGCCCTGGAGAGGCTGAGCTTGAAGGTGAGTCAGTTTTCCATCTCTGCAGATGGATGGGCTCTGAGACTGGGGAATGGTCTTCAAACTAATGAAGACAGAATGTGGTCAAAGAAGTGGAAACTCAGAGAAATCCGTGCTGAACGCAGAGATTTTGGTACTAAGGGTTATTCAGAACCAAAACTGCTTGTGAGGAAATATATAGGAACATCCTGGACTTGATTAAAGAGCCTTCTAAAACATGGGCTAGAAGCTCAAAGAAACTGGGTTTGATGGTGGTGTTGGGGTGGAGGATCTTTGGTGCCCAGGCTGTGAGATGATACAAGGCTCTAAACAATTCTGTGCACATCTTTATAGAAAACACTTTATAGGCCACAACATTTTTAATTTTACACACTGGGGTATTTGTCTGTGTCCTGGAATGACTAAAATCCTAATCTTAATGTTCTGTTGTTTTTCATTTAAAGTTGCAACATTTGAGAAGGATTTTCTTCCCCCTTACTCATGCCTTTTCTCTTGTTTTTATGGCCTGGGGGTTTTGTCTCTCTGTTTTATTTCTCATCTCATATTGCTATGGTTTGAAGATACACAGCAGTGACGCAGGCTGCTTTAGGGTTTTGGTTCTTTGACTGGTTTCTATTTTTAGAGTGCTCTTAGCTGCACTGAAAACAGGCAGCAGCAACTGTATTGGCCCCAATATCTGGCACAGTTTTTGTCAGAAGATGCACTGTAAATAACACATCTTGCCCTATATTTAGGGACTATGAGGAACATGATCCTTTTGGAGAACACACTCTACCTGTGTAAGGAACTTGTGGCTGCCCTGATCTGCCCCTGGACAAAGGAGACCAGAATTAACTTGGCTCAGCATCATCCCTGAGGCACAGGGCAGTGCAGGCTGTGTTGGCTCCCCTTGCAGAAAGCCAGGTGAGCTCTGCTGCTGCCCAGCTGGCCATGAAACACCAGGCACTGCAGCCCAGAGGATCAGCCTGCCTCTCCTTCTGCCCAGAGGCTGATTAGAAAGTGGAATGTCTCCTCCAAGAGCTGGAAGAGCTCCTCCTCTCAGTCCTCAGAGCAATTAGAGAGGGCAGAAGAGCCAGGGTTAGCTCTTGTTGGCAGAGCAGTGCCTGTCCTGCAGCTTGCCAGAGTTCAGCTGAGCATCCTTCATGCAACCAGCCATGGATGGACTCTTCTCTTTGCCAAAGCAAGAAACATTGAGCCCTAATTTTGTCCCAAGGTATGGCAGGATCACCTGGGCATTCCCAAAATTTTCACAATTTTTTCTTTTTTTTTTTTTTTTAAAGCCCTGCTCAGTACCTGGTATTGCTTTTTATCAGTTTGTGCTTTAGAGGAATCAGAAATTCCCAGTTCTACCCTTTCCTGCAGTCACCTTCTGTCTAACTCAAACACCCTATAGGAGGAACCTTCACTTGGGATAAATAAAATGAAGTAATTTTGTTGGCAGTTTCCTGAAGAAGAAGCTTTGCCTGTGAAAGACTTCTTGAAATTGATTTTCCTGATATGTGGTTTCCTTTTTTAACTTGAATTTCCTCTGAGGTTTTCTATATATATTTTTCCCTGGATTACCTGAAGTAAGAAACTTTTAGCTGAGCTGCTTTTGAAGAAGGAACACCAGTATTAAGAAAGAAAGATTCTGTTTGAGATTGTAATTTCTACCATTTAAAAACATTACTAAAGTTTTTACCAAGAAAAACCCCAAGCTAATAAGAATGAACGGGGCTAAGTGAAAGAAAATGCAGGCTGGTTGTGTGGGTTTTGAGTATATTAAAAAAGTTTTTTTTTTCCATCCAGTGTGAAAATATTATCCATGCCAGGCATTAATGCTGAGACATTTAATGCTGTATAAAATGCCCTGGGTGAGGCAAGAGTCTTGAGCAGGCTGTGTTGTTTCTCACATTCTCCTGTGACTCCTCTTCCCAGTCGTGTCTCCAGGTCCTGTTCCTGTGGACATTTTGAGCAGTGACTGGCACCCAGCAGACCTTGTCCATGTGGCAAGGCAGGCCCAGGCCCTTTCCTGGGGGAAAGGTGGCCAAGGACACCCTGAGATTTATCTGAGGGAAGGCACCAGCCTGCACTCAGCCTCCTTCCTGCCACGTGGAGACATCAGACACAGTCCAGACTGGGAGCTGACAGCTCTGGCCCCAGCAATGTCTGTCTCAAGTCAAACCTACTTAAGTCTGCCAAGAGACAACGATGTGCTCAGAATCTGCATGGAGTGTGGCTCCCAATATGTTGAATTCCACTTTATATCCTGATTTTATCACCCTCTCCCCATCACAGACCAAGCCCATGGGTTGAGAAGTACAAGAGAGAAACTCACAGTTTTATTTCCCATCTTGGATGAAGTCTCATGGACATTTGCCTTGTGACTACTCCTAAATAATTCTGTCTAGCATCCAATTTAAAAATATCTCAAAGTCAAGCTTCGTGCAATATCATCTGTTCAAGGCAACACCTAAACTGAACTGCAACTGTACACTCAGTGCCCCTGCTTGTTTCTGAGGAGGAGTGAATTTAGTCCAGGAATGGAAGGATTTCTGCAGCTTCTCCATCTCCTCTATGATAAACTTTAGCTTGGGATGTGTTCTGGGCTTGCAAAAGGCATGAGACCTCTTTATTCTTGCATTTTTTGCAATTATCCTTATTCCTTGCTACTTTTGCTTGCCCATGTTAAAATCTAAATGTCACCTGGCAGTGTATTTTGCCCTAATTAAAGGCATAATAGGAAGTTATTAAAAATAGTTGTGTTGTGACTTTTCAGCTTAATTAGAATGTCATTAATATGCCCTTCTCTGTATCAGTCCTATACAAGACCTTAAATTTTTTTCCCACTATTTTTCATCTTCTCATTCACCTGAATTGCTGTTTTTACCCCTCCTGCTCCTCTCTGTGCATCCCTAGAGACTGAAAGCGATCCTAAAATCAGTTCTGGGGCATGTTCCACTCTTTCCTGCCTGGAACTCCTTTCCACAATGAAATACATGGTGAAACTGCAGGAGAGACCACTGTTGTTGTTGTGTGTGGTGAAACAGGCAATACAGGGGGTTAGGTACAGCAGTGCCTTGGTAATAAATGAATAATTTGGGCCAGAAGGGGTCTCAGGAGCTCTTCCAGTCCAAAGCAAGCACAGCACCCCAGATGCAGTCCCACAGGCACTGAACTGAGGGGAAGGAAGGCTTCCCTTAACTCAGGGACTATACTTGGTTATTCTTTTTTGAGGATTAACTGTAGCCAAGTTTGCCCTCGAGGGAGGCTGCAATGGCACGAAACACCAACACTTCTCTGTTCTCCAGAAATCTTCTGATGCACAGAGCCCTGGGTGGGAGTGATAGCCAGGATGGGGTGTGAAAGCAGCAATGCTGAGGAAGTTTATTTAGTGCTTCCTAGAGCTGTGGATGCAGCAGAACAGCACCCAGCAGGGTAAGGGGTCACATCCTGCCTGCCCTCCCCACAGGCTGCAGCCCTTGAGAGCCCCCACATCCTCAGGGTGATGAGTTTTGTGCTTCCCTGCACCAGAAAGCCATAATTTAAATCCACAAGAGATTGTTCACAATACTTCCTTCTAAACCTCCTCCTAACACAGGCCAGAGAATTCCTCCCAGTAATTCCTGCCCTGTGCATTGCATCCCAGGCTCTGTTTCAGCTAGCACAGATCTCTCAGGCACAGGGATTTACTCATGTTTCAGCAACACTCTGAGGTGCAGAATTTGCAGCTTCCCTTGATAATCTTTTCAAACTAAACAAGTGGGAGAATAAGCTTCAGACTATCCCAGGATAAACTGGAACTTTAAAACCGTCTATTAAATATTTTTAAAATAGATTTGGTAACTATTTGGAGCTTAATCTTACAATTCTTCATCTGGGAAAAAGGTGTCTTGATGTCAATAGCAGACCTGGCAAGCCCTGTAAGACCATTTCATTCCATACTCAGGTAGCTAAGAAATACTATAATTGCTCCACTACCTTAATCTGATAGGCATTAACCTTCATAGTAATGCAAATATGGCACTGGTATCTATCCTATTAATTAGTAACATTTATTAGTTTAATCTCATTTGGTATTATGCTGACCCAGCATGCAGATGCCAATCAGGCAAAAAACCCCAGAACCCAACCCCAAAAGACAAAATCTTGCTGGATGATGCTTTTGCCATGAGCACTCATTGCCTATGCAATTGTGGATAAATCCAATGCTTTTCCTGTATCAGCAGCATGAGAGTCCTTTTCCCCCATTGTAAAATGCCAGTTGAACATTCCTTTTTTTCCTAAATGCAGCCTGAGATCTGGGTGAGACCCAGCTGAGGGCTGGACCTGGGGAATACCTGAGCAACCTGATCCAGTGGAAGGTGTCCCTACCCATGGCAGGGAGGCTGGAATGAGAACATCTTTAAGGTCCTTTCCAACACACACCTTTCTAGGATTCTATAATTTTTGTGCATTTATGGCAGCCATTTGGGGACCAGCTGTTCAGCAAACAGTGGTTGCCTCAAAAATTTGGGGAAAACTACACTTTGGACAGTTTTCTTAAAATTGTTCTTGGTATACATAATAGGGATGTTGTGTATTGCTCAGGGAATCCAGCAATCAAATCAATCTCAGCTGTCTTTCTGTCTCAGGACTGGAGTTCTGGGCTCCATGGGGCTGAGGCACGAGGCAGGTGCAAAATCTCACAAGTGTCTGAGCTATGTAAGGAAACGAAGGAAAGGGAGAGAAGGAAATGAGGAAATTTCTGCACAAACACATCACTCAAAGCCAGAGAAACCTAGATAATTGTTCTTTTTGGGAGATTATTAAGACCTCTGTAGTGGAATCATTGCTGTATTTCATTCCCATGACTGGAGTCTCACATAAACTCCTCTGTGTGGTGACTCCAAGCTGGTCTCTGTGAGCAGGGGCAGAGCAGAGCACTGGCTGCAGCACAGGCAGGATTCCATCTGGGAATGTGATGTTGGCACTGCAAGGATCTTTCCACTTGAATTAATTTAATAGTTATAAACTCCTGAGCTCACTTCTGGGAATTGCTCACACAATTAACACGTGTCCTACAAGATTGTGGTGTGACCACAGCTGGAAAGGTTTTGGTACAAGAATGGGGTCTGAGATTAAACCAGAAACTCTGCAGTGTCTCCTGCCAGTTTAAACTGGGGTGGTGATGGTGAGTGCACCTCCTGTTCCTTTGGTTTTTTGTTCACCATTTCTTAGAAAGTAAAACGTTCGAGCAGTTTTGCAGCCCAGACAGGAGTCACACCTGGTTACAAAGCACCCCCTGGCAGACACAGTCCCTGTGGAAACCCATTTTGGTCAGTCCCAAGGACAGCACAATCCCCATTTCACAGCTGAGAGGCTCCAGTGATGGAGATACCAGGGCAAAAGGGGTTTTTATTGTGATAATCCAGAACTGGATGATGGTACCAGAACAGTTAAAAGCCATTCCATGAGGCTTCCCCAGACCTGCTGTCACTCCTGGGAGCCTGCTCTTTCCTCCAGAGGTTTTACAGTGTAGTCACCCTCCCCAGAAAATGCACTTATGGACACACTCAGACTACTTTAGGGGAAAGCTGTTTGATCAAGTGAGTGCATTCAAGCCTGCCCTTTGCAGTGCCCACTGGGCTGGGGTGACACAGCTAGAACATCTGCATGGTGAGAGAGAAAAGGCACCATCCCAAAAAACCACTTCAGCTGGATTTGTAAGCTGCTGTGGAGGATTGATCTTTGCAGAGAGTCTGGTTCAAAGCAAACCTTCCCAAATTTTTTATACTCACTCCTCTGTAAATCCAGGAGCAACTTTCTGCTCACATGTTTGAAATCCAATCCCTTCTTCACCCAGATAAAAGTCTCATCCTCTCCAGCATGCCAAAATAGCCCAGCAAAGAGATGCCACCACCAACAGGAATCATCCTGCTACCATTATTTCTTTGAGCTCAAGCTGTTGTAATTAGCTGGTTTGGTCTCCTGCACATAAAAATTTATTTTTAATTGGAGCCAGCTCCTTCATGATTGAAATGGAGCACAAATTTTATTAAAATGTCTTCACTTGCAAAGGGCAGATGATGGTATACTATATTATAGTGAAACATTCTGCTCCAATGCTTGGTTATTTTCACCATTCAAAATGTCTTATTCTATATTTGGATTTTGCAGATTTAATCTCCAAGGATTGCCATATTTGCTGGTTGGAAGTGTCCTTTTTATGAGGCCTGTTTCCACTCTTCCTATCTCTTTGCTTCATTTAAATCATGCCTTAATTTTCTCTCTGATAAACAAAATAGCATAAATGGAAATCAAAAGTTCTGTTCCATGAGGGAAAAAGGGCGGGATATTTACATTAATTGGGTCAGAGCACAAGTTCTATTAAACTACTGCAAAATGCAGGTAACCTGATGGAGCAACATTAAACTGCAATATTTTGAGCAACGTGGCTCAAATACTTCAGTCAGTGTGGTTTTGAGAGAAATTTCATTTAAATGGAGGATTTTGTATTGAAAACTTTTCTTAGGAAAAGATAGCTTCAGATGTGAGATCATGCTGTTGGTAATTACTGCTTTGCTTGGGTTTTTTCTCTTTTCTTTCAAGATGTGTCTTTAAGATAATGCAGTTTCTCAACATACTTTTAGAAGATTTTCCCTCAATGGCTTCTTTATTCCATATGTGAAGACATAAACAGAGTCTATGACACCCCTTTATAAACACAAAGACCTTTTAGGAGCTCTTTACATTTTGTTCTGCTTAGTTAATTTTCCTGCAACAGCTCCTTTTTCAATAGTTGCCTGTATCTTCTTGCTCAATTACACAAATGAATTGCTGAGGAAGTAATTTGCTGTCTGCTTGTGTCATTGCTGTGCATGGTTTGACTCGATCAGACTTGCCATGCCACCTTGCTCCCAGTCTTTCTGCCACTTACTGTGCCAAACACGATGTTAATCCATCTTTCACAAATGCAGCCCGGTGGTTTCGTTGTCAGCAATTTTATTAACCAACAAAGCACCTCACAGCCACTTGTTGCCCTCAGCTTCATGACATGACCCTCTTGGGATCCACATTACTGCTGCTTCGTGAGCAATTCTCTTTTCTTTTACAAGCTGGAGACATCTGGGCATCCTTGGGCTCTGCATATTTTCACAAGTGCTTTTCTACCCTCACTGCTTGGTCTGCAGCTGATTGTCAACACTGCTATAAATCCATGGAAGTTGTTATGGATGAGCTCCACACAGCACAGAGCTGCTGAGAATTCGGCCCCAGACAATTTCTCCTCCAAATTTCTTACATTTTCTTTTCTATTAGTCTGGCTTTAGCAGTGGCTCCATCCTAAAAATGCCCAGAAATGTGTTTATTTTGTGGCTGCCTCCTGATCAGCCTCTTGGGTGGGTGGAGGAGCCCCATGGGATGGGATCCCCTACGTGAGGGAAGATGGGGCCATGCACAGCTCTGGGGGCTGAGGTGCAGACCAGGTCCTCCTGCCAAGGCCCCACAGCCACATTTGCCTTTTACACAGGTGCTACTCCAGCATCTTTGGTGGGAAAACTCTGACATTGCTTTTGATTGGCACGTTTTATGTTTGTATTTCTAACCCAGGCCCGGGGCTGAAGGCTGGGACTGTGCTGCCCTACTTAGATCCTGGTTCCTTGGTGGTTTTCATCCCAGACAGGGCTGATGTGTCTCCTGTGGGGATCTCCATTCTCAGGAGAGCAGAAGCTTTGATCTGCCACAGCAGCAAAAAGAAAAAAAGAAACTGATCAAAGGGGAAAGGACCTGAGATACCCCAGATAAAGCCATGTCCATGAGAGGAGATTCAGCCCAGGTGTGTTTCCAGCTCCAGAAAGCATTTCTCTCTCCAGTTTTACTCCTCAGAGGGATTTGTCCAGTTTCTCAGTGCCAAAAGGCTACTTGAGCATGACTGCTGGTTCCTTTTGCATGTCTGCTGCTCTGCTGACACATAAACTCCTCCCTGTTCTTGAGGAGAGAGTGTCCTAGATCTGAGTCTCCATAGCTGCTGCTTTCCCCACTACGTTTTATGTACAACAGAGAAGGGAACAGCTCCAACAGGAGAATTGTGGAAAAGAGACAGTCAGAGCCAGCCTGATGCTTGGATGAAAGGACTTTTCCCTAGATTACAGGAGATGTGCAGGTTCTGAGTCTTTACTTACACCTTATACACCTGGAACCGGCACACTCATATTGAGGAAGAATAATTTTGTGCTTAGGTTGAGCAAAGCTTTGTGTCTCATTTGAATTCTCCACTAATGTTAACAAATCTTTCTTGACTCAGGCTACCATCAAAATCAGTGTATTTCCCTGAAAGGGTTTGGTTTCATTCAGCCAGCAGTTTTTCATGAACAATGATAGTAATTTTATTTCCCTCCCACAAATCATTCCCAATATGTTTCCTAATTACATGCCTAAAAAAAGGTTGCAAAAGATGGTTTAAGACCATAGCAGGTGTGGTGTGAATCTTCCAAAGATCCTCTGTTCATCCAGGTATCAGGATGCATAACCCAGGATATTGCATAAGTATGTAGGCTATTGATGACAAAGAGAGCACAAGATGGTGCCTAAAATAAACAGAAAAATATAGAAAATTATCTGTCAGCAAAATCACCTCCAAGCATGTTTCAGAATTTTCCAGGAGGCATCAGGGATCTTTGACCCAAGCTCAAAAAAAAAGATTCTGCCTTTCGTTATCTATCTCAGTCACAGACTGACACTTTAGGTTCATTTCAGCAGTGTCTGTGCCATCAGAATCCAGTGTGAATTCTCCTGTGACAGCATTAGATCAATCACGCTTTAAAGAATGCAAGTAATTTCATCTACTCCATCTCCTGAGACAGGCCAGAACTGACACTTTGGGTTCACTGCAACCTGAGTTGCTAACACGGGTTGGAAGGTGAGAGGAAAGTATCACAAAGCTGTATTTTTAATATTCTTATGTAAAACAAGTTGGGTTTAAGTAAAAAAAAGCAAAAAGAAAAAAAGAAAAAAAGAGCAGAATAACTAAAATGATAAAAATAGGGGACTTCATTGAACTCAAAGCATTTATTGAACATCCACTGAGGTTATCATTTTAATGGATGGGTCAGGGTATTTGAAATACAGGTGTCTGCAATAACCTCTGTCATCAAGGTCTTTAAAGAGAATCTTTGCTACAGTGACAAACCTAAATGGAGAGTAGGAAATGCCACTTGGGTCTAATATCTTGCTGAAGGGCTGATACTTGTGGTCTTTGAGAAAAAAGAGACACAAGCCCTGTGAAAGAGCTTTTCCTCATGCTATAGATGTTTTTGAAGTCTATCACATTTTGTGCATTTTTGCTAAACCTGCATTTCCTTTTCAGAGCCTGGTGTGCAGGCACTGGGATTTCCAGACAAGCCAAAGCCAGACTAGGATCAGACTTTTCATGGCAGTGGCAGATAATCACTGGAGCAAAGGTGGAGTATTCTTGTCAGCTGTCTGTTGCTGGCATGTCTTAAAATGAGATTAGGTGTTTTTCAAAATGGAGTTTGACTTCAAATGGGGAGAACTCCCAGGAAGTTCTTAGGTCTATATTACACAGAAAGTCAGTCAGGATCCTGCTATCCTGCTAAGAAAAGTGCCCTCCCTTTTCTCCTGCTCTTCCCAAGTGCCTCCATGGACCCCTCTGGGTGGGAAGGTTCTCCAAGGGCATCCTGCAGCTGCACCTCCTGAAGGCTTGGCTGAGGGGGATGAGAGCCACTGGAAAAGCCATTCTCTTCCCCTCCCTTTCCACCTCATATCCAGGTGAAGCTCAGACCTGGCATTCTGTTCAGGTGGAAGGAGGGTGAGCATTGGAAGCAGTTGGGATTACATCTTTCCACTTTCTTGGGGTTTCTAGGAGGTAACAGGTCAGGATGGACCAGTTGTTCCAGATAGCAGTGGGGAAAAGGCCAAGGGAATGGCACAGGTACTAAACTTCTCCTTCCCATTTCAGTGCTTTTGCTGGTCCTTCCCAGGCTCCATCCAGCGTTTGATAGACACTGGTTGTGTCTAGGCCATGAGTGTAAGGTCTGTGATGAGGCTTGAGGCACTGAGGACAAATAGGACAGTTTTGTCTCTTCTTGTTGCCTTGAGCCATCCAGTCTTCTACAAAGAAATGGGAATCAAAATGTTTTATTGATTAACTTAATCATCTGAATCTGCTTTTCATGCGCCCTTGATGCTGTGAAACCAAAGCACCACACCCCTGCCAGGCACTCAAAGGTCAGATTCGAGGGTCATTAAAAGCAGCAGCTTAATCAGGAGCCCTTTCAGAGCAGCACAAGGACACCCCTCCCCTTCTGTACAGGATTTATTTTGTAATAAGAATGACCAGGATGGCAGCCCATGCAACCCACTGCACAGTGCTGGCTACTCTGCAGCAGGGTGATTTGCAAACTCTCTCTGCAGTGTTAATTAATGTCTGTGTGAGCTACCTGGAGCAAACAGTGCTGCCTTATTGCTCTGAAAGCTCTCCCCAGTTGTGTGGGCCTGATTCATTCTGGTACAGAAGGCAGTTGCAGGGCTCACTATGCAGATATGAATTTTTAAATGGTGTGGTTTTATTACCTTCTGGTTTTCAACACAGACTCCACTGCTGGGGAGGCCAAGGTAGAGGAGCTCACTCCCCAGGTCTTTTATGGGCTATCCAGCCTTCACCAGAAGATGCTGCCTGGCTGTTTTGGTAGACTTGGCTTGTCAGCTTCAAACAGCAAGGAGGATGGGTGTGGGACTAGATGAACCTTCAGCTGAGTTTTTATGAGTGTAAAATGAGACAGAGGGAGCTGAAAGCTAAGACTTTGCCCCACTTTGTTGTAGCCTCAGGAATCCCCTTGTGTGGGGTTCATCACTCGAGTGAAGCACAGGGGCATGGACCTCATAGCATCATCTTCCTCAGAGCAGTTTAGAAGGAGGGGTGCCTGCACCAGCTATCCACACATTTTATACAGAAAAATGTGGCCCTGTGTGTTCACACCCTGAAAAGAAACAACCAACCTGCCCTGCAGGGTTGGCTGCCTCTCCTTGATCCTCTCAGATGAATTTCACTGCCCCATCTTCAGTCCCCAGAGCCACAGTGGTTTGGGGGCTGTGGGGACCTCCTCCTCTCCTCTCTCCAGCTCTGCCAGCTCCACCTGGAGCTCAGATCACAAAGCCCAGCATCAGCTTTTGGCTTGGTGCAGCAAGCAGAGCCTCAGTGGTGAGGGACCAGTGGTTTGCAGTCACAGCCCTGACAATACAGGTGTGCACCCAGCTTGACTCCTTCTCCTGTAGCAGAAGAGCTGTAATTAGACAGAGCATCTCAGAGCACAGAGATCAGGCTGTGAAACAGGCAGCATGTACCAGAGCACTGCACCTCCTCTGTCTTCCCACCTTTCCCCCTTTAGGAGACATGACTATTATGGTTATTTTCATGAAAAGGAGAGGTTTTAAAGTGGGAGAGGGCAGGCAGAGGGTGATGACATGTGAACAATACACGAGTGACAGAGGCACCTGCTGTCCTAAAGCATTTTCAAATGTTGAAAACATATAATTGGGGGCAGTTGAAAGTTGAAAGAGTGCATGGGGAGCTTTTAAAGTGGAGGGCTGGTGCTTACATGAAGGATTGCCCTTTCATCTCTCTGATCCTGGCAGCCTCCAGGAGCAGTGATATTCAAATGGTGAAGGATTAGGAAAAGAAGTTCCATGTGGTGGACAAAATAAGAATCACATTTGCCCTTTCCTTTCAAGTCGTCCTTTTTCATTCAGAGACTTTGCTAAATAAATAAATCTTCACACTGAGAGGTACCATTTATTGTCTGCATTTCTGACATAAACCTGCCTCTTTCATGCTCTGTTTTGTGAGCCACAGAGACCATTCCAAAGCCCTGGGGAAATGCAATTGTGCATCTAATTTCCTACTGGTGAAGGCAAAGGTTTTCAAGCAGATCCGATGACTGTGGGCAACCACTTTGTGAGAAACCCAAAGGGAACCTGCAACTCAGAAAATGCTGAGCCTTCTGAAAGCTGTCTGCTCAGACAGAATTTGATGGGGGGGAGGGAGAAAAAAAAGTTTGCATGTTTTTTCCATTTTTAAGTTTGCAGATGGAGCTCAGCTCTTATGGGAGCAAGGGATGAGTAGCGTGGAGACGAGCCAGACATAGGACTGTGGGCTGTGTTGCGACTGCCCCAGATAGATGTGTTGATCCCTTGGCGTGAAGCATCCTCTGCTGTTCCCATCCCAAACAGCTCCTGATCACAGACTAACAGCTGAGCTGTGCTGCTGGTTATCAAAACACTCAGGGAAGGTTAGAGAGGAGCCTGCTTTTTATCACAGACTGAATCGGGAGAGTTCGTCTCACTCTAATTAAGCCAAAGTTTTCAGATCAGTTGTGTGTGTTTTACTGATCTTGTTGCACAAACTTATCCCACTTGTGTGGCCCTGAGATAGAAATATTTGAAGATTACCCTGTGTTTGCTATGTGTGCACAGGCTGGTTCAAAGAGCAGTGAAGGCAGAAGCCCCAGATTCCTGTCTGTAGTTATAAATATCCTACACCAAAAAGTGTCACCAATTTCAGCAGTGACACAGGAAGGGCAGCTGGGGGTACTGGGGTAAGTATCACAGAATCATGGAATGGTCTGGGTTGGAGGGGACCTTAAAGATCATCTCATTCATCATCTCATTCCACTCCCCCAGCCATGGGCAGGGACAATTTCCACCAGACCAGGTTGCTCAAAGTCCCTCTAACCTGGCCCTGAACACTTCCAGGGATGGGGCAGACACAGCTGCTCTGGGCAACCTGTGCCAGGGCCTCACCACCCTCACAGGGAAAAATTTCTTCCTAATATCTCATCTAAACCTATTCTATTTCAGTTTGAGGCCTTTCCTCATCGTTCAGTCACTCCATGTCCTTGTCCAAAGTCCCTCTCCAGCTCCCCTGCAGCCCCTTCAGGTACTGGAAGGTGCTCTAAGATTTGCCCAGGCTGAACTGCCCCAGACCCCTCTGTCTTTGTAGGAAAGGCTCCAAATCATGAATGAAATCACATCCTGAGAACATGATGTTCAGTGAACTTCTGGATAACTCTGCAGCACAAGAAGGATTTTGCTCTCATCTGAAGGACTGAGGCTGGTCAGACACTTCTGCATTCAAAAATCCTGAAGTGCTGAATGGACTGTGCCAGGATTTGAACTTCTTCTAAAAGTGATTGATTCACTTTTATATTCACTGTTATAATGACACCAGGTGTTTTGTTGTGTGTATCCTGATGTAACTGAAAGAAGGATCTCATGTTTGCAGACCATAGTAGCTCTTTACCTGCCTCTTGCTCTTTTTAGAAGAAACTTGTCCTGCCCCCAAACCAGCCCCAGATGTCCAACAGGCAACACTGCTCACAGCATATGAGAAATCTCCAGGAGAAATATTTTGAAGATGTTGCAACTTGTTATTGATAAAATACCATTCACTGTCCTTCTGCCAAGACAGTTGGGCTTGGCTTGGCTTTACTTCTCCTTTCTGTGCTGGCCCAGAGCCTGAAAAAGAAATGGGCACCAGGCAACCCAAGCCAGCACTTCCCCAAGATCCCAGTGCAGGGACAGTCTGGGGACACTGGCCCCAAGAAGCCCCAATGGCAGCACAGGCTTGGAGGGCTGTGTGTCATTCTCCAGTCCCATCACCAGCTTATCACATTCCTGCTCTCACAGAGCCCTCCCCTTCTGCCTCTATTTCCCTTTTAATGCAGTGTAGCCAACCCAGATCAGTTTGCATGTGGAGTGGTCTGAACTCAGAGTATTTCATTATATTTGTGGAAAGTGTAAGTATTTTCACCTATGCTAGACATGAAGCTCAAGGCTGCAGGGAGATGATAAGGGATGGGGTACCAGACACAACAGCCATGTCTGGCTCTGGCAGCCTCTCCTTGAGGACTGTGTAAGGAGGGTAACTGTGTTCATCTGTCAAGAGAAAGTGATTTTGGAAGGTTTGAAGCCCTCTGGAAATTTTGAAGCCATTAATTTATCTGTGGTTTTTCTATATTTTTATTATTAGCCTGCATTGTTAATATTTCCAGTGTGGGTTTTTTTTTCCTTGTAAACCATATTGGTAATGTTGGATAAAACAATTTCAACTGACTGTGTCTCAGGTGGAAAATTAAATTTTCTTTGGAATTATATTTTCATTTTGTGAACTTGACCACCCATCCTCAGAACAGGAATGCTCATAAAAGCCAGCAAAGCTGTGATGTGACCACAGAAAAGATTTCCTTTGAATCAGTGCTCTTGCATGGCCTGAAGCAACACAAGCTTTATGTGTGCTTGCATGCTTCAGACATGAAGCACCAGCAGGGAATACAAACAGAGCAGAGTTTGACCTGATGGACGTGGCAGATACACCTATTTCCTGCAAGAAAACCTCCCAGCAGGGTGTGCACGTGTATTACAAGTTCTGGCCTTTTGGGCAATTGTTCATTTCTCCTGGACACCCTGTCCTGTCCCCTAAAAGTGATGCTGCTTTTTACAGAGCCTTCAGTCACGCTGCTGAGACCCTCCCAAACAGGAGCACGCCAGCACTTGCTGGCCCACTTAATGAATATTCATCATTAATGCATAAACCCTAATTTGTATTCAGGCAGCTATTTCTTCCCCCCTCCGTGGTGGCATCAAAGTGGTTCCAGGGGTTTTAAATGTGAAAGGCTGATTAAGAGGAGAGGGGAAGGCAAATTTCACACTTCAATTAATGCTTTTGAGTCAGTCCCTCTGGTTGCAGATTGCCTAAACGCAATCGGCTGCTCCCCACAGCTGCTGCTGAGCATGAGAAGCAATCCAGCTTGCCCTGAAGTCTCTGGCTAACAGCAAAGGTCATGGGAAAGCAGTGTTGTGGTGTTTGACAAGTTAACACTGCAATTAAAGAGAGGCTGGCAAACAAAACCCTGCTGATGGCAGGCTCGTCAGCGCCCTGTCTCTGGTGCTGGCTGATACTCAGGACAGCTGCCTGAGAAAAGCAAATGAAACCCATCCCTACTGCACAGCCGGCAGAAGGAGTGTGTCTTTCACACCGGGAAAGGCACAGACAGGACTCAGCAGCGCTCAGATGTGTCTGCCCCGACCACATCCTGGCAATGTGCCTCTCTGCTGAAGGCAGCGTTGGGTGCAGTGCAGGCAGCTCTGCAACCTCTCCAAAAGGCTCTGGACTGGTTTCTGGTATCTCAGTTTTATGTTTGTGGCCTCTTCCAGACATTTTACCTTTACACCCCCTCCTTTTCCTACCTATTTTAGCTCAGTTATGGCCCAGGGAAGAGACAGAAAGCACAGGATAGAGGGGACGCTTTAGACAACCCCTCAGAACTGGCTCCCAGTGCAAGGATCTCCAGAAGATCAGGCTGCAGGACCTGGCTCCTTGCTGGATGGAGGGGCTGGTTTGATGTGGAGGCAGAGTGGTGTGATAAACAACGAGCCAATTAAAATAACTAATGAGACTTTATTAACAAAAAGCCAACGAAACAATAAAAAGGAACCGAGATAGAAAGCTGCTGAAGCTAAGAGACAAAGAGGAAGATGGTGCTGCGTCTGTCACCACCTGAGGCTGGGGCCAGAGGCACACCCAGGAGGTGGGAGCTCCCGATTTTATACCCTTGGGAAGGGGTGTGCCCTACTCAGTTATTCCCGCCCATCTCCGCCCACTGTGTTGATCTTGATTGGCTCGCTTGTATCCAGGGGAACTGGTTGGGCGGTTCAGGGCCAATGGGATTGATGGATTTATCCCCTTATTTAATTATCCCCCCCTCCCCTTAGCTTCAGCTTCTAGAACTTTCTCCTAGGCGCCATCTTGGCCCATTTAACTAAATATAAAACTTAACTACATTAATACATTAATATCTTACAACTATACAAAACTCTTTTCAACAGTCACAACCACAACAATTCACTCTAAAGTAAACTGTCACCCCCAACCAAAACATAAATCCTTACATTAACTCTGTAGACAAAACATAACACAATCATATAAGTTCATTAACTTGGGAACAATCTATCTAATACAAAAGTCACCCCTGATCTTTTTTATGACAGTGAGGACACAAGGACAGTGTGTGTGCTGCTAAAGGCCCCATTGGCAGCCTCCTGGCTGTTAACCACATCTCTGGTTGCCCCAAAATTCATGTTTTAACTTCATGGCATGCAGCCCACTTGAGGGGACAGGCAGCAGATTGAGGAGGGTCTATCTGGAGTACAAAAGTGACTCAACAGTAGTTTTTGGCCTTTATACCATGTGGAAGCAGAAAAAGAGGAGGAGTAGCCTGGTACATCCCTTCTGTACATCTCTTCCTGCTCAGGGCTGTGTGTGACATTGAGAGCACCCATTTGGGTCCCAGCCCAAATGAATCCAAGCTGGTTTTCTCATGATGCCAGGTGGCTGGGGTGGAACAACATGCCACAGTGCTGCCACAGTGCAGAATTGTGCATTACAGCCCCTGAATGTACCTGCTGCCTTCCCCCCTTTCTCTCAGGCAAATGTGCTCAAGACTTCTGTAGAACGCAAAGCTCATTCCTGTAACCCTCCATGTTATCCCTCAGCTGAGGAAGCACTATTTTAAGATGTGAAATATATCAGTAAGTGAAGAAAACTAGAACATTTAAATGCCTTCAAACTCTGCAAATGCTTGAGCATGTTGGATGGGAAGAGATTCTTCAATTAAACTCCTGTGTGTGGTTTCTCCAGGGCTCTTCATCCCCCCGTCCAGGTGTGGGGTGTGAGTGTCTGCAGGACAGAAAGAGACACAGAAATACCTCTCTGGTCTGTTCTCCACTGAAAAAAGCCTTTCCAGAGGGCCTTCTCCTAAGGCATTCACCGTCCTAGGAAAACTGAGAAGTGCACACCAAGCACGTGGGCAAAGGAAATACAAACAAACTAAAATTCCTTCGAGGTGCCTCCCTCCACTCTTTCTCAGATACAAATAACTTAAAAAAAATAAAATAGTGGAAGGTCTGAGTTATTTATCAAACCCAGAGACCAAACATTTGCACCCTATTCTATCTGTAAATTATGTCAGAGACCCACTGTCAATCCTGCAGTGGGTAAATGG
This sequence comes from Notiomystis cincta, assembly GCA_013398075.1. Classification (NCBI taxonomy): domain Eukaryota; kingdom Metazoa; phylum Chordata; class Aves; order Passeriformes; family Notiomystidae; genus Notiomystis; species Notiomystis cincta. Next base: position 96,235 of record VZRX01010415.1, read on the forward strand.
GTTCTTTTAACTCTATTTCCTCTCCTTTTCTTCCCTTCTAGTGCTCTCTGAAATGGGTTTCCTTTCCCTTGGTTTATTAGATTTGTCTGAATTTGGCTTTGTAATATTTTAAAGTGATGAAGACCCCTCCTGGCTAGTTTTGCAGGCTGATGGACTGTGTGCAGCTCATTGCTGTTGTCCATGAAATATTATTTGATGCCCTGTGAGAAGAGGAGGAGGTTCTTGGCAGACCAAGAGACAGCTGGAACAGTGTCCCATAGCAGTGTGTGGAAGTTGACCCATTCTATTCCTCTGAATTACATTTGAAGTATCTTTACTGAACATGACAGGTCAGAAAATGAAATATTCATTCAGCAAGAAACTTACAATTTTATTTTCAAACAAGCACTAGAAGTCAAAATTAAATACCAAGTGAAGTTGGGAAATTTTTTTGTTCCTGAAACATTGAAATAGCTTGATTGAAATGCTTCATAATGGTAATTTGGAACATTTTGCTCTTATTTCTGCTTGTCACAATGGTAGCTAAAATTATTCTATTGAAACAAAATGATTGAATCTATCACAGAAAAATGTAATTTCCAGTGAAGAACTGATGGAATTTGATACCTTCCTGCAGCATTTCCCAGTTTTGTCAAAAAAGAATTTATTGTTGTAAAACTTGACCAAGCAGCCCTTCTGGACTTGTTATTCCATTGTCATCTGTGATATTTTGTGTAAAAAAGGTGTCAATGGACAGAAAGGCAGATTTGGATAACCAGAATGGAAAAAGGCATCACAGAGATTTAGGTCTCTTTCCCACCTGATTTTCAGTTCAGTTGACTTAACTATTTAATCTCAGAGTTTCCTTCATCTCTTCAGGTGTCTGTCTTAGCATGGGGATGAAAGTCTAGTCCATGATACCAGGAAAACCCACCAAAGCTTTGTGATGATCATCTTCCTTCCAATGTGGAGTTTCTGCGGCACCAGACCTGGGAAGATTTTCTTTCTCCATCCTGGCTGGAGTGGTAGCCCTGTCTGCTAAACTCAACATTTTTTGGCAGTCCCTTAGAGTGTGTCTGTGCACAGGATGCCTCCAGTCCCACTCTGGATGTGTCAGCTTTTCCTGGTGGAGGCTGTGACTATTTATTTCTATGGAAGTGAGCTCAGAGGGCTGTAACAGCCAGGCAGGGTCTCCTGTAGGGGTGGAGCAGCTGAGAGCTCCTAGATGCTGTTCACAAAGTGCTTCTCTTGCTGCTTAGCTTCCTTCTCATCTGTGCTTTTTGAAGGCCAGTCAATCTTTTGAACCACCTGGGAAGTATAAATGTTGAGTTTCTGCAGCAGGCAGGCAGAGGGGCCCTGTGAGTGCTCACAGGGGCTCCTGGAGAGGAAGATCCTTCCCACAGGGAGCCCTTTGCCCACCTTTGCCAGTGTGGCAGCTCTCTAACACCAATACTCCATTACCCCTGACAGCTTTGCTAGGCAGGAGCACAAAGCCCACAGTGTTAACATCCAAGAGATGTGTCAATTAATAGCTGCTCACCAGTGCTTAATTAGATTGGCATATATTGAAGATTTGTAGCTGAGTTAAACCAGACTGCACAGCTACTATCAGAATTTCCAGACTTTCAACCAGATTTGTCCATTTTTACCTTGTCTTCATGAGCACAGTGAAATTTTCCTTGGGATGCTGCCTGGGCAAAATGCAGGGCACCTATAGAGAGATAATAAATAACCTGCTGCTCATTCCCCCCCACCCCACTCCCTTCTGCATGATTGAATTTTTCAGCACCTAATAACAGTTCCTGCCAGCACAGCATCAATTCTAAATCTCAACACACAGGGGAAAAAGTAAGTTTAGACAATATTGAAGTGAAGGAACTGAAAGTTGGAATTGAAGTCTTGGCACTGAGTACAAAGTCTGAAATTTATTCTACTTCTGAAACATCCCAGGCTCCACTTTGGAAGAGCCTATTGTGAATATCTTAATTCAATGTCTGAGGACTTCATGACTTCATTCAGGGCTTTTAAAAAGTCTATTAAATGTTCCAATTGCTTTCTCAGAATTCACAATTGTCCTCTGTGACTGACTGGTCTTTTGTTATTGGATTTGTTGTTTTTTTTTTACCTCCGGCCTCAATAATTCAAACCTGTTAAGTGCTGGCTGATTTTTTTCCAATGCCTTAAAGAGCACTAAAATTTCAGCCAGGTGCTGTAGCTAACTGGTTCAGGCTATGAAAATTCATAGGATTTCCAAAAGACCTGGCTTCTTCCCACTCATGGTGCAGCTGTGCCAGCCGATTCTAACATTTTTGACAGACGTGCAGTGATTGGTGAAGGCAGGAGAGGGAGAGCAATACATCACCAGAGTACAGGATCAGTCAGCAATTGCAATAACAACAAAAACCAGCAACACTCTCCCCAAACTGAAATAGAAAGTAATGTCTTCAAAAGTAGGCACTCATTCCTCCAGTGGGAGTCACTCGCCCAGGTTGTCAGGCACCCACGGTTTATGTACCCTGTAGGGATATTGTAACATAACTCCACAGCCATCAAGTGTTTGTGCTTTTATAACACTTAATGTTATGCAAACTCTCTGCCAGACCATGCCTCAGAAATGCCAGCACAGCCTTTAACTCTGCTTGTGTCAAAGGAGTATTTTTGCTTTTGTTACACAAGCCAGTAGTTAAATTCACCTAAATGTGTCAAATCAGAAATGTTAGAGTGAGTTTTCTGCAAGACCTGCTGATCTCTTTGAGAGGTGGCACAGCAAGTTGGGGTTAGCATGGAGGTTTGATGCATCATCTGATAGTGAGAAGGGAAGTGAATAATAAAATGAAATGACTCAATGAATTTACTGGTGGATTTAAACACTGTGATGAGAAATTGAAAGTGCTGGAAGTGAAAAGACAGTTCAGGAAATGAGAAAAAGCATGAGAAGCAAATTTGTCTTTTGACCACAGGTATTAAGTTTGGGAGAGGCTGGCTAGGTGATGTAAGGCAGGCATTCTAATGATGGATCATCAGACACCTCATACACAACCTCTTCACTCAAGTCTTCAGTGAAATGTGTCTTAATTCCTGTCGTTTATCCTTAATAATGCAGCCTTCCAGCACCTGAATTCAGCCTACAAGGAAAGGGACCTGTCACAAAAGCATGTAGTGTCAGGACAAGGGGGGATGGCTTCGAGCTGAGAGCAGGTTTAGGTGAGATAATCAGAAAAGATTCTTCACTGTGAGGGTGGTGAGGCCCTGGCACAGGTTGCCCAGAGAAGCTGTGGAGGTGTGGAAGTGTGGAAGTGTTCCAGGCCAGGTCAGGTGGGGTTTGGAGTGACCTGGTCTGGTGGGAGGAGTCCCTGCCCATGGCAGGGGATTGGGAATGGATGACCTTCAAGGTTCCTCCCAACCCGGGCCACTCTGAAGCTCTGTGTCTCTCTGATGTTACAGACAGGTGGGTTGGAGAAGGCTTGGAGGAGGCTTGGCTGTCCTTGTGCAGCTGGAGAACACAGGGAGGTTTCTTGTGCTGAAACCAGAGAGCAGAACTTCTGTTTGTGCCTCTAACCATTAGGAACTGATGTTTCCTTTCACTATTTGTGTCTTGGGAGGTTGCAGATGAAAACACAAAGAAATAATACCACAATAAACGTACATGTTGCTATTATATGGAATTACACAATGAGTCTTTTAAGACAACAAAGCTGATCATAATTAAAGTAGCATTATAAAGACATTCCATGGCTTTTGGGCTCTCAGTTGTTTTAGTGTCTGTCTGGGTTAATTGACCATATGAGAGAATTGGCCTCCAATTTATACTGCTTTAATCAAGATTGAGAACTATGTTATGCAGCTGCATCCTTGCCTGAGTCTGTAATGTTTGAAATACGGAGTTTTACTCTGAAATGGACAGCTGCATGCTGGTGGAGATTTAGCAATTTAATAAAAAAATCTGCACACTTTCAGTTGGTACGTGCTTTCTTTTGAGGAAAAAGATCCAAAACCAGGAGCTTTGATCTAGTTAGGTTTTTAGTCATGCCTTGGTTCATGCCCTGATGAAAATAGCTGGAGTTGACTGCCCACTTGGGCTATCTCTGTGGACAGCTAACAAATTCTCTTCTCCTTCAGCATTTTTCTTCAAAACCACAGAAGTGCAATGGTGGAAAATTGCTTTTTTGGGGGGGAAAGGACATCTATGCTTCTATTGTAAGAATAGAATTTGTTCAGAATCTGAATTACCTTTGTCTAATAGGTCCCTCCCTGCTTGGCAATATTTTGGCGATCTTTCATAGGAATCTAGATATTAATGATAGGCATCATATCAAGGTGCTTGGTTTGGTTGGACCTCAACCACTTGTTGTGATAGGACTTTTATATTGAGGTAGTGATCAAATCCAGAAAACAGTGATGTGGGTGTAGTGGTGTCCATTCAGACTATAAACTTTGCAATCCAAATAAACTGGTGCCTGTTTAAAGTGGGCTCAGTTTAAGAAAGATTTTGTGTTGCACTACACAAACACTAAAATGAGCACAGTGATTGAATCACTTGGATTTGAGATCTTTAGACACTGGGAATTCACAGCACTGGAAGGACACTGAAGGAAACTAGGGGCTTGCTGGAGGAAACCACACAATGCTGAGCCCATCACTGATTTTACACCTGTGGCAAAATAAGAAATTCTGCAGGTGTTATTTCACAAGCAACAAGCTCACCCCAGCACACAGAGGCAGGTGAGGGATGCTGAAGGTTCTTAATTTCTTTTCTCCTGGCCTGTGATGAACAAGGCTGTCCTTTGCTTGCAGCCCTGCAGCACTGTCAGGTACAAATGTTGCTTTGAATGAGCCTGACTGGCCAGTGCAGTCAGTGGTGACCCCAGGGACAGAATGGATCTGTCATTGCCAATGGAGTTGCTCAAAGCACTTCCATCCATCAGATTTCTACCCATATCTAAAGCAAGCAGCAGGCCAAGTAATGCCTTGCCACAGGATATTTCCAAAGAGCAGTGCTCAGATATTGCATTGGTTGCTCACTCTGTCTCTGTGACTGAAAACCCTTGAGAACACAGGAGATTTATCACCCAGGGTGAGGCAAACGAGCTCCTTGTTGACCACAGGGCCACGGGGTTCCAGTGATTTCTGGAGAGCTTCACAGCTTCTCAGTTTGGGTCAAAGTTTTGTGCCACTTTTTAAAGGAACAAATAATGGACTCTGGTTGAACTGGACTGTCTGCTTGCAGGGCACAGCCTGCACGTGCTTTTGTGACTATTTTCAGTTGTGTTAATTTGATTTTTCCTTTCCACAGAGCTTGGTGCTGCAGTTCAGAAAGGCAGAGGCTGGAGAGAGCAAAGGCAGGGAGATCTCACTATGGCTGGTGAGAATGGCACAAGTGAAAGGACAAGAAGAAATGGCCTTCAGGAGTGCCCAGGGGAGGTTCAGATTAGATATTAGAAAAAAAAAATCACTGAAAGGCTCATTAGGAATTGGAATTAAGTTGCCCACAGGGGTAGTAAAGTCACCACCTCTGGAAGTGTTCAAGAGCAATCCAGATGTGGTTTCTGGGGCTATGGTTTAGGGGTGATTAGCTGGTGAAGATGATCTGGAAGGTCTCTTCTAACCTTGATGCCTCTGTGATTCTGTGAATGTTCATGTCCTTCCCTTGTGGGTGCCATATCATTCAAATATGAAAGAGAAGCAAATAAAAATGATCAGAATAGAAAGCCAGCACGCTCACTACTGTGTCTCTTAGGGGAAAACAAGTGAGGTATTTTTCCATGCAATTGTTATTTTCAGAGACTGAAACTGAATTGCCTGTAAAGTGAGTTATATAAACTGGCACTGTAACATTAGCCATTGCTCTGGAGAATCTGCAAGGTAGGAGGTGGTAATCAGGATGAGTGGCAAATAAAACCCTCATAAAAGACTGGGGCTCCTAAAGAATGGCCTTTTTAACTACATGGTTAAAATGCTGCCTGAAAGTGCTCTTGTACTAAGGGAAACCTAATGTGGCTAGCATAGCCTGATAAAACCAATATCTGGATATTTTTGGCAAAAGTTTGACTCTCCTCCTCTTTATCAAGCCCTTGGGTTCATGGCACTATCAGAATAGAATGATTGCAGGAAAGCACAGGTATTATGGAGCATTTTTGGAACATGCAGAATTCAGTTTTTAGGTAGGTTCAAGTGACACTCTAGAACTGATAGGTTCATGTGTAGCTGTAGCACAATCTCAGCAGTAATATTTCACCTCATTCCTGGGACTTGTTGGATGTTTTGCATTTAAAGGTAAATTAAATATAAAAATGCAGGCTTGGAAGAGGGACCCAGGGCATTGATTTCAGTCCTTTGCAAGAACAGGACACCAAGAAGTACTCAAAAAAAATCCACAGACTTATCCTCACACCAAGAAGCACTGAAATCATGTCCACTTGGGCTTGTAGTATGTGAGAAAATGCCTTTAGTGTATGACAGAAAGAGAACAGAAGACATTGAGGGAATCATCAATGTCTTTGTACTCCTGTGATACCAGAGAACTCAATAAACAGATTTTCCTTGAGATTATGGAAGAGAGAAAAGGCACATGAAGGGGGCAAGCCAGAAACACCTCAAAATTCCTGTTTATCGTTCCTAGGGGGAAAATTCCCTCCTAGGCCCAAAGCTGGTGTTGGAGTGCAAGCCCTGCACACTTCAGAGAACAAAATATCATTGAGAGCCCCAGAAAAATCAGCCTCTCTCTCATATTGAAATTTGGCTGCCCTTTGGTGTCCAGAGAAAGCAGGAAAAAAAAATCAACCAGCCAGAAATTAAATTATGCAGCAAGATAAGAGAGAAATGTGAATTTCTTGCTGTCTGCTGCACGTACCAGCTGCAGCCCTGAAGTCTGAGGCTTGTGTCATGTGGCTAAAAAAAGAAGTCACTGGCTAATGTCACTCCTTACAAACCTGCCTGGGTGTAAAACAGATCACAGAAAATGCTTTATTCTCAGGGAGAATCTAGGATGATGAAAATAGAGCATGAGAGAGCCTTAGAGGGGGTGTAAGGCAGAGACATTCTGGTCAGTATTTCCACAATGACTCTGCAAATCATTGCTGGTTTTGCTCCCTAAGACAATCAGGTAGTTTTCTTAATTGCTTTTAATTTTACCAAGACCTTGATTCCCTCAGTGCATCTGTAGTTATGTAGTTGTTCTGCTGCCTGACTGGGATTGCCTGTCAATTTTTAGGCTGTTTTGTGCTTTCCTTGTTTAAGAGAAATTGGTCTAGGTCTTTTTTGTTTGCTTGTTTTTTTGCATATCCAAACAAATTCTCTGCTGGACCTATTCTTTTTAAAAATAATTAGTAAAATATTGGTGATGGTCAACCAGAACTTGTGAAAAAAATCCCTCAGATGGAGTGGAAGCCTTCAGGTAACTGCTTAAAGTTGATTTTAATATGAGCATAGGGTTTTAAACATACTCTGACAGCTTTGGCCAACCAATGCAGTAAAAATCTAGTCAGACTCCCAGGAGAGGATGTCTCCCTTTAGCTGCACTGCAAGAAGTGCTTCTTCTTTGTCTCTCATGAACAAAAGAGTGAGGTTAATGTGGAAAACAGCACTGCAGCACGTGTGCCCTGGACACACAATTTCACTTTCACACCAGAGAAATGAAACTGCAACGGGGCTTCTCTTTGAGCCAGGCTCTCCCACTCCTCCAGCAGCCACTCCACAGGGCCTGGCTTTGTTTTCTCACTGCTGTTCTCTTTTCACCCCTCTGGTCACAGGGGCTGAGCAAAGCTCCTGCTCCTTCAGCAGCTTCAGGCAGAGCAGGGGCTGCACCTGCCCAGCTTCCCCATTCCCAGGTAGCCTGGCAGGTGCTGTACCAGCTTGTCCTTGGATTTGGGGAGAGGTGCCAATAATCCTCACTTTCTTCTGGTCTTCCCATCTGTAACAAACCTGTTTGAAGCCGTTTTTGGTGGGCAGCTGTGGGTCAGTGGTCTGTTTTGGGTTTCTGAGGTCACAAATGTTTCCTTCAAGTAAGGCATGTTTTGGGGCAAATGGGGCAAAAAGTGATCAAAGGGCATCCTGCAGAACTAAGGAACCTGGCAGAGCCTGTGTCTGCAGTATTTCAGTTCTTTCTGAGGCCTCTCCACAGCCCCACAGGTGATTTCTCAGGAGAGCTCCCTTAGCACCTCTCTCTCCTTGTTTCCCCACAGGAGCCCCTGCTGCTGAGCTCTGAGAAGGATAACATCACTTCTGACAGCTTTGCCTGTGAGAATGGAGCAAAAATGGGAACAAACCATCCCATTTGTGTAGCCCCAGCTCTTCCCAGATCAGAGACTGCAGCTGGCAGGATGAGGACCAGCCTTACCAGAGCAACACCTGGACACATGGAGGGTTAAAGGACCCTCTTTCCTGCCACCTCCACACCAGGAGGGTTGTGGAATTATTTACTTTATTTAGCAAAGTGAAGCAGCTCCCCACTAAAGCAGTTTGTCCTCTGCCTTCCAGCCCAAGGGAGCCTGGATTATACTCTGGAGGAGCCCTCAGCTGAGGGGACAGCCCATGGGTGCCCTCCTTTTTGGATAGCCCCAGGTGTGTGAGTGACTCTAAGGCATGGCCCAAGGAGATGCAGTGGATGGTGACCTTTACACACATTGATTTCAAAAATTCAATATCTAAAACTTATTCCTAGGAGTCTTTTTTTTTTTTGTTTCCTTCCAGTCCAGGATTAATCCCCTTTAAAATAGCCTGCTTGTTTTAAAATGAAAAATACTTCTGCTGGTGTCACCTTATAGAAATTGCTTTGGAAAAGGCCTGAATTCAATTTGGAGGCCTCTGGCCAAATTCTTCAGTGTCCAGCCTGACCGTGTGCCCACCACTGGCAGAGAACCAAAGCAATATAAAATACCTGTCCTCCTCACTTTGTGCAGGAGGGCTCAAAAGGGGCTGATGCTGCACCTGGGACATCCAAACTGCTTCCATCTGAGGAGATACAGCATTTCTGGGGTGTTCCCACTCCACTGCCTTTCCTCTCCCTCTACCTTGCTGTGAGATCTCACCTCCTCCCACTGTCTCACTGGTGTCATGATGTACACTTGGCATCAGGCTGAGTCTCCAAAAGTGCCTGCAAGGCAGCAGGGTGGTTGCTGGAGCAGACATTTGCTTGCAAGGAGGATCTGTAGAAGAGAAGAGAGCAACAGAATGGTGCAGGAATTGGCCCCGTCTCTCTCTTACTCAGAGATGGATTTTCCTTAATGAAAATCCAAGTTCTCCATGCTGAGATTTTTAAATGCCTTTTCCATTTCCATAAGCAATGGATTAAGTCTTGTCAGTGAATGATTTTGCTGAAGGTAACAAAAAGAACCAGCAGCTAAAGTTTGGAAATCTTGCCAAACTGCTTGTTTCCTGGGAGAGGGGTGGCTGGCGAGTGGCTGGAAGAAAAATGAGGGATCAGTCTCCATACCCAGCTCTGATGCAGTTGGTAATGCATGAAAAGTTTCTTACCCTCTTTATGCCTTGGGTTATCATAGTGGCACACAGTGGTACTTGGTTATCTCCAGGGCATTTAGGAGATTTACGAATATGAGGCTTGAAAAGTACATTGCCATCAGACAATGAGGGATATTACTGTCTACACATGCCAAGAAGCATTTGTAGCCTCACCACTCCTGGTGAAGGCTGAACACAGAAAAATGTTTAGAAATAATAAAAATAATGAAAAAGGAAGCTGTTAGATTTTCCCACACCTGCAAAAAGCTATGGGCCAGCTGTTTTTGAAGGCTTTGACCATAGTTTAGAACAGTTTAACCATCTTATCCTTGTATAATAATATTGCTGCTGCTGCAGAAAAACAACCATATGCTATTCATTGCTTCTTATATGGCATTTATAACAGACTGTACACAGAAAAGCAGTGCAAGGTAAGGTGTCAGGCAAATCCAGGTTTCAGCCCCCAGAAGGAGAAATTGGGGAGCAGCACAGCTTTCTTCATAAGACAAGCTGCTCCCTCAACCAGCTGGGAGAAAGGTGTTCAAATCTAAAAACCTTCAAGTGGAAAATCATCCCTTTAAATGCTGGAATTGTAGGCTCTAATTTTAGGATTTTTAGGTTTAACTGAGTGACTGTAGTCATTACAATACTCCATTTTTAGGCACTGCAGGTATTGTAAGTCTGATCCTCTTCTAACACCCTGTTGCTAGGAAAGGCTGCGTTTGATTCCTGTTCAGGCAGTTCAGATGGCAGTGAACAAAGTCAAGCAGGCTCACAAAGCAGAACTTATCTGCCAAACATTCCCCAAGTTGAACTGGTGCTCTCTGTCCCTTTTTTGACTCACAGGAGTGGAGAACAAGCCTGGCTGGGGCTGTGATGGAGAAGTGAAGTGGCAAAGAATAGTGTGTGGCTTTGATTGCTGCTGGCTGAGTGCTACAGATGTGGGGGTCTGGCTGTCTGCAGAGTGGCAGCCTGAAAACTGGGAACACTTTTTCCTCCAAAGTGAGCAGCAGGATTTATTCACAGGTTTGGAGGCAGGTAGAGGTGTGCAGACAAATTCACTGCCACTGTAATGACCCTGAAGTTTGAGAAGACAGGACTGCATGTCTGGTGGCATAAGAGACACAGGTTCGTGGCAGTGGGGAAATGCCACAGCACAGTCTGAAAGTCTTCCCATCCTTCATGATTATTCTTCATTTCTGGAAGACCATCTGAGCTGATTATTCTCTTAGTTTAGCTTGACTACCCAGTGAAAATTTGATGCAGGATGATGGGGGCAGGCCTAATGAGGGAGCAGGAGATGCAGGAGATGTGAGACTCGGTGGTGTGTCCTCAGCAGGGACTGCAGCAGGAAAGTTTTTATTTTGAGACACACACAATGGAGGCTGAGTCCCTTCATGCTGACCAAGGACTCCCCAGTTCCCACAGGATTCCTCATGAGGGAACATCCTCGTGTCCAGGTTCAGACAGGCATCCCAAGAAGCCTGGCAGGCAGGATCCATGCTGCATGAGGTAAAGAAGCATGGTGGAGCACCTGCTGGAACTAATAATATAATTCAGACTTGAAATTCAGGGTGAAGGAAAGCTTTTGACAAATTCTTCCTTGTAGGCAGACACCAGAGACATGAAATAAAAACAAACATGGAAAAGTCAGAAATTTCTTGGTTTAGGCCTGTTTTAATTTGTCCTCCATAGGGAGTGTATCAGCCCTTCACTTGGCTGATGTTACTAAAATTATTGCTTCTTCAACCTTGAGTTTTGGGGGTTTTTGTGGTGGCTCTGGAGCTAAGAAACTCAAAATAATGAATATACCATGTTCCAGCAAGTTTAGCTATTGTTTGGTTTATAACCAGGAGTGCATGTGAAAAAAGGGATCAGTCTTCCTCAAAAAGAAGAAAAGAGAGAAGTTGAGTAGTTTAACAAAAGGAAACTGGACACAGAATTTGAGGTTCCTCTGAGCAAGAGGAGATGCTGAAAGTTCCAAACAAATGCAGTTTTCTACTTTCTTCCTTTAGCATGGTGTGAGGAATTTGTCCCTGCCCTGTGTGATTGTTGTCTGCAGGTCCTTGGGTGTCGTAGCCCAATCAATGTCCCCCTGGGCTTCTCTTTCCAGTCTGAGCAGTGGAAATCAGTGTCTGCATTCCCTCCTTGTGTCACTGGAGTGGGCATTGCTTTGTGTGCTGCAGCTGCAGAACATTCTGGCTAAGCTGCAGAATGCTGAGGTTGGCTTTCTGCAGAGCAGGGTTCAGGCTTTGCCCCAAACTTTGGGACCAAAGATTACTTGGTGATCGTGCAGCCTCTGGCCCTCCCTCATGTTCAGGACAAGCAAGACACTGATGGAGACACCTGGATCAAAGTGTTCCTTGGCATGTTGTTGGTGCTCAGGGTCATTCATGAAAAAAATTTCGGTGGGATTTGGTGGGCTGGTGTCCAAAGCACTGGAGGATGGTTTGGGACCACCTGTCTGTGGGTTTTTCCAACAGTAACATCAAAGAGTCTCAATCCTCAAAGCATCTTTGCAATAGGAAAGAGTGACTTGACCTTGATGCAATTCCATTTCACTGATGATGTTTCACTTTCTGTAATCCTGGAGCAAGAAAAGTCTGGTCTGGCTGCTGTGTCCTGCTCTTAAATGTCTCTCTGAGAAGCCTCATTCCTAAGAGTTGGGAATGTGAGTCTGGAATCAGGAATCAAACAAATCCTTGGCCTACTCTGGGCCTCCAGCTCACTTGAAACCAGGCTTATAGTCTCTCCTGCTGTACCTTCTTGGTTTGTAGAAGGAAAGATCAGGGGAATTTTATGTGTGCACTTGTCTGTTTATTCCTTGCTAAAGCCTTCCTCAAGTGTCCATTCATTTTGTGTTTGAGCATTTCCAGCACTCACTGTGGTTTCTCTTGTCTGAAACAGGATTTTCAAACTCCTCTACCACTTCAATGATCTTTTACAGTAAACATAGGGTTTGTGTCAATTTGGTGCACTAGGCAAAGGGGTGCAAAATATCCAAGCTCCTTTACTTCCTCCAGCAGTGGTCATCCTCTGTTTATCTTAATGTGCTCCCTTTTTATCTTAATGTGCTCCCTTCCCATGCTGCTGGGGGACTTCACTATCTGGTTATGGATTTATGCTGTCAATTCAATGCACAGATTTTTCTCTTTTTTTTCGCTCCACTGATCTACTGATTTTAGTAGTGCTAGGAATCCATCAAAGACAATTAATTCAGTTTAATATATTCAATGTGTTTGTTAGAAAACCCTTTGTTGAGTTTGAATAATTGGAAATGGTTCATTTTATCACCAGTGTCAGGCCCTGGCTCTATAATTTTCAGTCAGATATAGAGATCTAAAGGTAAGCTGAAGTCAGTAGCTTATTGGACTATATTCCTGATGGAGCCAGAGTGTGGTGATAAATTGTTCATAAACCTCATTGGAGAATACTCCTTATTTTGTCTTTGAATTACATCACTGTCTCCCTAATTGGCTTTGATATTGCTGTGCTTATTTTAGGATACTTCTGATGAGTGAAGAATTTTCTTTCTTCCACTTCAGTATAAATGTACTCTCTGTAGTTCTGTTGCACTCTGTTCAGATTTCATTCCAATGCTGTGGAGGACATTAAACCAATTTCATTGCATTAGTTTCTGCCTGTCTGATTTCGGCCCCAATTCTGGGGGCATGAAGCAAATCATTAGTCAGAAGTAAACTGAAGAAATATAAAATATCTATTAAAATACTTTCTGAAAACTAAATGTCAGGTCCATGCAAGTGGTTTGCCCTGGGCTGGTTCATTGGGCCCATCTCTGCTGAGCAGTGGTGAAGTTTGTCCTCACACCAACCACAGATGTAGCTCAGCTGTCAGCATCTGACATGAGGCCCTCACAGCCAGGAGAAAATCCAGCTGGATCATCTCCAGGCCATCTGAGTGCCCAAACTTGGGAGTCACAGGCACTTTCTCTCCGAGTTGTTCTTCCACTGCCCTGTAATTCCTGTGCTCCTGGCTACTCCCTGTCCCGGGAAAGGCAGTGATTCCCCATCCTCAGCCACCCAGCAGCCCCATCCCACAGCAGCCAGGTGGCTCTGGTGCTCTTGCAGAGCCAGCTGAGATGGAGTGGAACCCTTCAAGCAAAGACCTGCAGCTGAGGTTATTTCATCCTTTGGCTGTTGCTTGAGGCAATTGCCCTACTGAGTGTGTCTTTCACAAACATAAAATGGTGAGGCTGTGGAGGCCCAAACACAACAGTTCAGTCAAGGAAGCATTGATTTTCCTGTGGACGCACAAGGAGCCTTCTGTCCACCTCAGAGCACACTGAGACTCAAGGGTTAAGGAGAGCAGACAGGCTGCAGCACTTCTGGGACCTGAGCAGAATTTAGGCTGCCTGGATGTCTCCTGCAGGATCTGACCAAGGAGACAAAAGAAGTGTGTTCTCCATCCATCCCTACTGCTTTCAGGATCAAGTGCCCTCTGTTGGGTCTGGGAAGAGTTTGTCTGGAAGTCTCACTCAGTTTCTGCAAATTTAGGGATGAACACATCATGTGGCAAAAAGATGAAGTATTCAGAAATGAATGTACCAAGTCCTAAGAAAACATAGTAATGAAACTATTGCAGCCAAAGGGAGACAGCTGCAGCCAAAAACTCCTTAGAAAGTTGTGGTAAAGTCAGAAAATTTCCTTTGTGTCTGGCTGAAAATGGGGATACTGTGGACTGACCTCATCCTGCTGAGCTTTGCCAACCAACAGAGAGCAAGGAGTCAGGAAATCAGTGATCTCCTTAGTTTGTTAAGCATCTCTCCCCTCCCATTGCTTTCATCCCCATTTTCAATGATTTCTGAAGGGCATGGTGCCTGACTTTTTAGTCTGTGGTGTCCACTGCCCTCACTCTTCCCTCTTCTGATTCACTGCAGGATTTTACATTTCTTTTATGCCTTTTAAGGTAACTTGAGTTCCTCATATGGGGAGCAGCCATATTCTGAGTGTGAGGCTTCCTTGGCTCAGATGTTTTGTGAGAGGAAAGGAACAGATTTTTGCATGGTTTCTCCATGCCTTTACCGTTCTTGCACTGCAGATGTTGCAGCTCATGAAAGGCCTGAAGAAATGAGCAGTCCAGTGTTTTTTAGGGACAAATATGTAGCCCACACATGGCCTTGTGGGTATTAAACAACGTCAAGGAAGTTTGAGAAGTATTTGGAGTCCAAGAAGAGGAGCAGTGGAAAGGTGAGGAGCAAAGCAGGTAAAAAGTAGATTGTCTCCAGAGGGACCAGAGAGAATATGTAATCCTTTTACAAAATAGCAGGTCTGTTATCTTCATAGTGCTTCACTTCAGAGTGGTATCCTGGCTTTCAAAAATCCTTTGTAAATTAAATCTGTGCAGATGTGTGCCCTAGGAAACCTCTCAGGAAAACAAATAGGCGGCTTTCAGTGCTTTCTGCCCTGTAAACAGAGTCAGCCTGCATTTTCCTTCTGAAAATGATGCAGAGTTCAATAGTTCAAATTAATCAGAGTGGCACTCACATTATTTATTTCAGCCCTGTAAGATGAGCTGGACACAAGATATTAATTACTGAGATCTGTCTCTGTATCAGATGCATAATCAACACAGAAATCAGATTCTGACAAGTGAAAAGGGAAACCACTATTTGCAAACTTCTCTCAAAAGCACCTCCTTCCAGGGCTGACTTCTGGATGTCACTTCCAGCCTGTATTTGTCACAGAGTGCAGGGATTTATGGTCTAAAATGCTTGATCATAAAGAGATTTTAGTAAGGGTGTACCCCAGCCCAGGACAATTTTTGGGGAGCAGTGTCACTCTGAGGATGGAAGGACCCTTGACCCACACAGAAGCATGGTGAGAGCATTTCAGGGAAGGATGAGGATGACAGACACCCCACTGCACTGTAAGGTGTACAGAACATCACAGCAGCCTCTGGTCCAGCCATTCTTTCACAGACTCCTTCAGCTGTGCACTATGATCAATATTGTGCAGGTCACCTCTTGAACTACAGAGATGGCAGGCAGTTAGAGGGAGCCTGGTGTTATAAGGCTCAGGATCCTATCTCTACTGGAGCACTTGAGGTAGCTATTTATTTCAGTTTTCCTTCTTGAGCTCCCATGTCCATGGAGAGACAGCCAGGAGATCCTTTGACTGGTCCCTGCTGAGGCATTTTCTTCAGCACACTGGAGGTCTGTGCTGTGCCATCCCAGGGTGATTAATGGGGCTCTTGGGCACATCCCGTTCTGAAATTCCAACAGTGTTGCTTGGAGAGAGGGAATTGCATGGAGCAGCACTTGGTTTAGTTTCATCAATGCAGGGAGAACTCTGGGTGGCATTTCCTGCTCTCCATCTCCCCTCGTTGACTGTACGTGTTGATATGAAATTTTGGCAAGAATTTGGTATGAGAAGTTATAAGGTAAATGTCTGAGTTGCCATAAGTCCTCAACCCTAATGAACTACCTGTGTGCCTGCCTGGTGCCTTTGGGTGCAAAGCCAGAGTACATCTAGTAAATAAATTGCTTTCCACCACTGCCTTCAAGTCTGCTTCCTTCAAATGAGCACGGACATGAAACACAGCTGTGAACCTGTGCCACAATTTTTCATTTTAATTTGTGATTTTATCCAAAGCAGTAGTCTTCCCAAGGCTTGCTTCATCACAGTTCAAAGGTGTCCAACAGAACATTAACTATTGCTAGTGCAGTTGCTGAGATTTTTGGCTTGCTGGGAGAGCTGCTTGTGGCTGCTTTGCATTCAGAGCTTGCTGTGTGTTGCTTGGGCTCATTCCACTTCCTTGCAGATTCATATTTAAGTGTGGTCATCTCTCAGAAGGAAGGCAAAGTTAACTTGCTGAAAAAGCAAAGAGCTTTCTCTCCACAGAACAAAATTGCAAGTCTCTTCCAATCTCATTTACGAGGCTGTTATACCAGTGTGGACACCTGATTTACAGCCCTGGCCTGATTTACAGCTCTCTGAGACCAGATTTAGCCCTAAGAGAGTTTTTTTTTTGAGTTAATGCAAGTGGAAACATAGCTGGGGAAAAAAATGGGAAGGAAAAAGCACTGTAATGGCTGCTAATGAGAGGAATAATTATGGGTAACTGGTGATCCAATACACAACATCACTGAGCTGAAAAAGTGATATTTGGATTTGTGCTCAGTCCTTAGGGCACTGCAGCACCTCCCTTATGGGGAAAGGCTGAGGGAGGTGGAAAAACTCATCAGGCAGGTGCTAGCCCCCTTCCTTTTGGGTTGCCAGCCTGATGAGAGGGAAGAAGACCCTGGCATGCTCTGGTTCTGAAGATGTTGGCTCCAGCAATACACTGCCCAGGTGACTCCTGCTTTTCATTTTTTATTAAGATCACAGTGCACTGTCACCTAGCCCATGAGGCCAGGAGTCCCAAGTTAAGCAAATAAATACATTTTCACATCTACTTTTAATAAAAAATGTCTGCAAGGATGCTTTCCTATGGGAACAGATGGTTCTATCATTTCTGTGTCTGCAGAATGTCTTGTTTTGGTAGGATATGGTCATTAGCCCTGTTGTTTTTGTTAAGCTTTTCCTTTCTATCACTTTTCACCATTATCACATCTCAAGTTGCACTGGAACCCAACTCTTTGACTGCAACAAAGTGGTTTTACCAATTATTTTCATGATTTCTTAAAATACTGGCAGATCTCATTCCAATTTGTCATAAGCTCTCATTTTAAAGCAATGGGCCAAGGGACACAATTTAAAGCACGAGATAAATAACTTGCATGCCCTGCCTGCACTGGAAGAAGATGGATGGTGTGTGTTTCCTTCTCTCATGTTTGTCTTGTAGACCATCCTGCTTGATGGACTGCCAAGCAAGGCCTGAAATGTGCTCCAGACAGCCTTCAGTGGTGTTGCTTTTCTCCCCCCTGACCAGTGGGATTTAACTCAGAATGTTTAGCACAGAACTGCACACTCCATTTGGTACAGCTTCAAGAGCACAATAATTACAGGAATAAATCACCAATATACACACAGCGTTTGCAGAAAGTAAGATTATAAAGAACTAGAGAACTGCAAATGCTGGCAGCCAGAGGGGATGGTGCTGGAAGGTATTCTGTCTCTGAAGTTACTTCCCTAAGGAAGAGAGTTAATTTTGATAATTATGTTTTATTCTTTAATTTCTTTGGGGACTGGAACTTTGGGAATGGGTCCGAGCTGGGGCACAGGCAAATCTAGAAATGATCCCAAACACTGTGGTGTTCAAGACTCCACCTTCCAGAGATGAGAGCATTTTCCGACCTCTCTCAAGCATAATTATGTCTTGATCTTTGAAAATACTCCAGCTTATTGTTCCTGTAGAAACGAAAAGAGTTTAAAATGTCCAAAAGGTGCTTATGTTTGCTATGTAAAGTTCATTTTTATGCTCTTCATCCTCTTGAAGGAGTCGCAGCCAGCCCAAATTTACAGATTCAATATACAACAAATTTAGTTTGGATTGCTTGGAGAACTGCAAACTTGGCCCTCTTGCTGACCATCCTCCCCTTGTCCCAGCCATGGCAATACTCAAATTACTCAAATTGCTCCAATACAAATTGGAGCAACCTGGTTGTGGCTCCACTCAGTGCCACCAAAGAGCTCTCCAGAAAACCTCACAGTGTGTGCAGAGACACCCAACTTTGAGGATTTTTTGGCTTGATATGCCTAAAGAAAACTCAGCTGCTAAGTAGAGGCAAATTTATGATGGATAGTTATGAACATTACAGGTTTGACCTCAATCCTTTAAGTTGTGGGAAATTCTTTAAGTTATGGAAAGGATCTGCATTTCCCTCATGTTTCCTGAAGCAGTTATAGAATCACAGAAACTGAAGATGGTTTGGGTTGGGATGTACTTTAAAAATCATCCAGTTCCACCCCTCTGTCTTGGACAAGAACATCTTCTGCTAGACCAGGTTGCTCCAAGCCCTATCCAAACTGGCCTGGAACACTCTCAGGGATGGGGCAGCCCCAGCTTCTATGGGCAACCTGTGCCAGGGCCTCAGCACCCTCACAGTAAAGACTTCTTCCTAGTATCTCATCTAAACCTACTCTCTTTCAAATTGAAACCATTCCCCCTTGTCACTCCACATCTCTCTTTCAGGCTCCCTTCGGGAACTGGAAGTAGTTGGGTCATCCCAAAGCCTTCTCCTTTCCAGGTGAGACAATCCCAACACTCTCAGCCTTCCCTCTTTGGAGAGATGCTCCATTCCACTCTTCATCTTGGTGGCCTCCTCTGGACTTGCTCCAGCAGTTCAGTGTCCTTCCTGTGCTGGGGGTCCCAGGGCTGGGTGCAGCCCTGCAGGTGGGCTCTCAGCAGAGGGGCACAATGCCCTCCCTGGCCCTGCTGCCCACCCTGCTGGGGCTCAGCCCAGGGTGGGGTTTGCTTTCCTGGCTGAAAATGCACATTGGCAGCTCACACCCAGCCCCTCACCCACCTCACAGGAGGATCTGCCACAGCTCATTCTGTCTCTAGCCAAGAGTGGAGGGTCAGGGCAGGAAGAGTGGTAGCTGATAAGGCACAACAAATCATAAATGAGGTACCTGCAGGGGCTAAGGTGGCCCTCCAGCACAAGGAGTGAATTTCTGCTGGTTTCAGTTGATTACAGAGAATGAGGAGTGTCACTGGCCTGTTGGTACAGATTTAGACTGCCTTGCCAAGGAAAAGCTTGTTACCTGGGTGAAACTCTGTAGTCTCCAAATAAAACATGTCATAAATGAGAAAAGTGCCCAACATTTATATGACTGGGCTGGTTACTTTCTTTCTGTGATAAATACCAATGCTGAAAGGCAAACAAGAAGCAGAATATATTCTGTTCTCCAAAATTTAGGATAACAGGGTTTCCAAACTATTTAAATCTGGAACCACTCAAATGCTAAAAAGACATCAAAACCAATATAAAATATTTCATAAATATAGTTCAATATGGCTTATTCATTTTGCTTTGATTAAAGTAAGAACAAATTTCTTGTGACATTTTCAAAACAAAATGGGACAACCTCAATAA
Source organism: Notiomystis cincta (assembly GCA_013398075.1). Taxonomy (NCBI): domain Eukaryota; kingdom Metazoa; phylum Chordata; class Aves; order Passeriformes; family Notiomystidae; genus Notiomystis; species Notiomystis cincta. The sequence continues at coordinate 115,667 of VZRX01010415.1, forward strand.
GTCATTTACTTTTTTTTCTCCTATCTAATAATAGTTTGAAAACAGTATCCAGAGAAGCATTTCACTTGCAGTGAAGCTGCAGGGCAAATTTCTTCTGGCTAAAATATTTCAACCAGCTCTGGGATTGAAAAAAATTCTGGCTTAACATTTATTTTACAGGCAGATCTATTTTTGTGCAGGACCACCTGCCTGGTGAATAACAGGAGATAAAACCAAAATATACAAGTCTCAGGACAAAGGTTTCTGTCACAAATAAATCAATGTCCCAGCAGTACATAAATGGAGAGTGGAAGAGGAGAGACCTTAAGGCACTGATTGTGTGACTCCATTAGGATTCAGGTTATGCTGATGTATGAAAAGTGTTGTCAGGGAACAATAATTCACTTTCCTTTGGACTAGATAGATGAAGAAATATGGAATCTTGCATTAGTTTTCAGAGCTGGTATTTCACGTGCATGGGAAATGTGAAATTCTCAGTGTCAGTCAGGAATGAAGCTGTAGGGAGAGAAAATCTAAGGCTTAGACAAAACCTTTGAAGGGACTGGTGGCATTGGATTGCAAACGGAATCTTATTTTTTAAGGGTAATCCAGAAACATCTGTGTCTCTTTGATGCCTCTTCAGAGCATCCAAAAAGTGAGGAACACATCCTAATTTAGTAAACCTCTGTCTTAGTGATTAATTCTAAACCATTTCTGGAGGAGAAAGTGGGCACCAATACCAAGGTGGGAGTTGCCCTCTTGTCCCGGGCAACAAGTGACAGGATGAGAGGAAATGGCCTCAGGCTGTGCCAGGGGAGGCTCAACTTGGACACGAGGAAAAATTTGTTCATGGAAAGGGGTTTTGAGCATTGGAATGGACTCTGGTGGAGTCACCATCCCTGGAGTAGTTCAAGAAAGAGCTGGATGTGGCACTTAGAGCCATGGTTTAGTTGAGAAGGTGGTGATCAGTCAAACATTGGACTTGATGATCTTGAAGGTCTTTTCCAGCCTAAATGATTTTATGATCCTGGAATTCTCTGGACAAAAGAAATCATGGATTAGGAAGCAATTTGACAATCATCAACACTGGTTTACAAGAACAAGTAAGCAAAATAAATATGACCTTTTCACAGGACTTTTTTAGCACTTTGCTTTCCCATTTTCAGACACCTTTTTCTAAGAATTTTTAATTATTGCCCAGAAATGGACTTCAGGAAGATTATTAGTGTGGTGTCAAGTGACATCAAGTGGTCATTTGAGGAAACCTTCCCATCAAAGCAGTGGCCTTGGGCTGCCCTGCAGACCCCAAAAGGCTGAGACTCACAGAGTAGGAGCTCAGTACTGACCCATGGTGCTGAACTAAAAATGGACATTCATGAATGTTTCCACTCTGTGCATGTGCTTTGTGTAGTCCACCAAAGACCCCCCACTCCCCATGATTCCACCAAGCCAAATATTTGGGAAATAAATTCTTAAATTTACCCAGGATTTCTCTGCTCCCTCGGACAGCTGCAGCTGTTGGCATCAGCCTATACATTCCTAAATGTATTGGAAAAGGGCTTGTTTCAATAAACCTCATACTGTATCTTTAACAAACCCGTGGTCCTGACCATCAGTGCTTGTTTCAGAAACATTTGAGGACTTTTGTAAGTCAAGTGAGTCCTGTTCTGGGGGAATGGGTGAAAAACAGACTTGGTAGATGAGGATCTGTGAGCAGCCTGCCCTAGGAGACTCTTCTTGAGCATGGGAGTGTGGGACTAGGTGGATTCCAGGGATATTTCCAGCCTCATCCATTCCATAAGCCTGTGATTCTGTTTGGTTGCAACAATATTGAAATACTTGTTTTGAAAACACTTATGTGTGTCGGTTTGCCGTTGGATTTTTTTCCCTCTGTACATCCTTATGTTCATAATGTGGTTTCAATCTGCTAAAGTGGCATTTTCTAGTGTAAAAACACTTCCACAAAACGTTCAACTGCTGTTGGTCTGTGAAATGCTTCCACATCCATAATGAACTGCCCAGCTCTGGAGGCAGAGACACCAATGTTTGAACCATTGCTATCTACACAAGTTCTAGATTCCTTCCAAGTCTGGTGTATCTCTAACTGGATTCTGTCCATGTTTTTCATGGAAGCTTAGGATAAAATAAATGCTATAAATTCATCTGAGTTATTTTTTATGGAGGTCATTGCTGTCTCAAAGACTCAGAGTTCTGGTGACAATTAATTGCAGCAATTTAAAAATTTTCACCTTCACTTTTTGCAAGTACTTTAGATTTAATAAACCCAGTAACTAGACTAATTTCATTTCATCTATTTCCCCAGTTTCCCTTGTGATGCTTTGGAGGAATTATGCATCTTCAACCTTTTTTCCCAGCTGTTATGGTTGTATTCCTAAGTCTGTAACAGCACAGAAGTGAACAGCATCCTGAAAGTGCTGTTAGAAGTTGTGAACTGAGATCATTTATAGTGTTTGTTGTATTTGCATTCCTGATTTGTTCATCATGTTTTTCTTCAGCACTTCAACTAAGGCATGTTGAAATATTTGAGGTGCAATTATTAGACATGAGACATCCCTCTGTCTTTAGAAGTTTAAAAGAAAAAAACCTACCTGTCTAGGAAGTAGGAATATTGGCACATTCTGGCAGCCTTTCTTATTCCACAATATTAATTTCTAACAAAGATTCCCTGTGCATCTGATAATTTAAAAGAGAAAAGGTCAGAAGAGGTCAGAAGTTTCCCCTGCACCTTTGGAAGGAAAAAGTGACAGGGTTTAGTGCTCTGTGGTGATGGGATGGCTTCAGATCCAGCTGAGAAATGTATTTCTGTGTTATTAGGCAAGCTCTGCAATGGGACCTTGCTCACACAGCATCCCAGGATAGAGCCTGTTCCCATCATGTCAAGGTGTCTCCTGGAGGCTTCCATCACCCAGCCATGACTGAGTCCATCAGGACAGGAAGGGACTTGTTTCCTCCTCTGCAGCACAGAGACAGCTGTGGCAGCTCTCCAGTCCCTCCTTGTTCCAAAAGGCAGGAACCTGGAAAATGGAGTCACTTTATTTTTAAGACATCACCAGAAAAGACAGACCTCAATCCTGTAAGTTTGTTAAGTGCAGCTCTGAACTGGGCAGGCATTTTCAGAGAGAGCCACTGCCCCCCTCCCTAATTTCTAGATGTTTGGCCAGTTTTTGGTAGGAATGAGAGCCCTGGTATTGGGAGGAGCAGTTTTGCTGTTGGGCAGAAGAGGAAATGTCAGGAGGCAGCTGAAGAGCACGGGGCTGCTGTTGGGCAGAACTTCTCTGACTTTTCATTTTGTACTTCAGGTCAGTTTCTGATTTGTCTCCTGCTCTGCTCACCCTCTCCCACAGCAATGAAGCAACCTTAAATGCTACTGCCAAAGCAAAATGCTACCTTTCACCAGTAAAAGGTTCCCTTTATACCATGCAAATTCAGACTGTGGGAAGCTTTGGCTCAGCCCCTTTAAGTAATTTTTCAGATATCTGTACTTTTCTTGCAATTCATCCCACTTCAGCTACTGAATCCAAACTTTACAGAGGTTCAGCAGTGCTTCCTGTCCCAGTGTACTCACATTTCCATGTACAATTACATTTGTATCAGTCATTGATCAAAATGGCTGATACAAATGACACTCAAAATGTCACTTTACCATTTTTGCAATCGCCCTCCTGCAAATTTTCCCTTCCCACTTTGAATTTCTTCCAGACATTTCAGTCTCCTTGAAACTTCTGTTTTTACAGGAGCAGTAGTGCTTTTCCCAACAGGTAAAATTATTTCCATTCCAGGTATTTGCTGAGCAGTTAATAACTATGTCTTATAAATCAAATGACCTAGCTCTTTCTGAAAAGCAATGGAAACTTTTCTGTCGTTGGGAATGTGTCAGTATTTTAATTAAATGCAAAATAATACTCATTACATCTAACAGTGCAAGTAGAATAGGCTTACCATTTATCCAAATAAATGAGCAAACAGTCCAAATCCCAAAGCAACAGAATGAAATGGAATTAAGCTGCCTGTGATGGTCTCCCCTCTAAAATAATCATTCCTGGTCACTGTATCACAGGTGCTTCCATTTTTCAATTTATTTCTTAATTACATTTTCCTTTCAGAATTTTTTTCTTTGACTTCAAATGCCATAATTCATCTATCACTTTTCCTTCCTTTCTAAAAGTTCCCTCGGACTCAGTGAGAAATGGAAGAGGGAGAGTGAGCGGGGCCTCTGATGGAAATGGAAAATGGCATCATTTTATTAAGGTCCAAAATAACAAATGCAAACGTTTCCAAAAGATAAAGAACTAAAAAAAAAAAAAAAAAAAAAATTAAAAACAGCTATGAGTACAAAATATCAGCAAAGTACCCTCTGGTTGAGTCAATTTTGTCCTCTACATTATTAAACTACTTCTTCAGAGGAGACACTGAGGGTTTGGCTTGCAAAGCACAAAGGGACAGGTGACAAGGCACAGCTGCTGGGGGGATTCAGGCTCTCAGAGGCAGCATTTGGGCACCTGTGGAGAGCTGCAGGGGGATCCACAGCCAGGAATTCACTCCTGCCATGGAGTCCTGGGGTGGCTGTGCTGTGTCACTGCCCTGTGCAGGGACCTCGCTCTGCAGCATCACAGGTTCAGTGAGGTCCAGCCTCACAGCCTTTACCAGGCTCAGGGAGTATCTGTGCTGCTCAGTGAAAGGCATGGAACCAGCTTTAGTGCTGGACAGTTGTTGTCAACGTTGCTTAGCTGATAATTCACTTTTCAGTTCTGTTGTCAACCCATGCAACTCGTTTCTAGACAAATTCAGGACAGCAAAGGTGAGCTCCAAACAGCAGAGATGTGAGCCAGCTGCTGCCACCTCTGCTTGGTGTCTGAGGCTGTTTCCTTTAGCAGCCTCAGCAGCTTTCTGGAGGAACTGGTGTTGGTGCTGTAGCCCAAAATAATGCCTGCAGTTCTTTAGGGTGGAAAGTTGCTGGTGAGGCATTGAGTTTGGGATCACTGCTCATTCAGAGGCTTCCCAAAGAGACACATGGAGTAGCTTCTGGGATCAATAGGGCCTGGACTCCTTGAAGGGAGGGGGAGAATTTTCCATGGCTCCAGGGGCCCCATATCTGACCATGGCTGCAGAACAGGTCCAGGGGTTGGGGCTGAGCATGGTCTTCTAGGAAAGTGTCCACAGGGTTTCTCCACATCAGCAACAGCTTTCTGCACATTGCTTGACTGTGTCCTGCCAGCTGGGGGAAAGCAGAGGTTTTGAGCTGTCCACCATCACATGTTACTGCCTTTTCTGTCCTGTTTGCATCCCATAGGCACCGAGCTCCACTGAGATGTACTTTTACTAACAGAATCTGAAAGCCTAATAGGAGTGACTTCTCTGTCTTCATCAGCAAAAAATGCATGTATAATCTGATATGAAAACTACTAATCCATTAGGACTTGGACATTTCATTAGCATGGAGAGAGGAGCTTTTATTGCCTGCTCAAGCTCATAAACTTGTCTCCAAGTGGAAGGAAGTGGCATGTAGCCTGAAATCCTGGAGTTGGGCAGTCCATGTGCTCAGCTGCCACGTCAGTCTCCTGTGCCCCAGGGGATGCTCGCAGCACTGTGCTAAGCCCAGAGGTCGCACGAGGAGACTGCTCCTTGTGCTGCTCTGCAGCAGCAGCTCTGCTCTGCAGGCACTGTGCTGGGAGCTGAAGTCCTGCTTGGGAAAGTGCTGCTTGGGCTGGGATAGTTTCTAAGCTGCTGACCAGCCAAGCTGTCCCCAAGAGCATGGAAATAGAGAAAGGAGAGGAAAAGTAATTTATTGGGAGTCACAGGTGAGAGTTTACCTGGGCTTTTCACCTGGCAGCATCAGCTGCTGCCTTAGAGTGATGAACAGTGCATGCTTCACTGGAGAAAATCTTGTGTCCTTTCTTCCCCCTGTCACTCTGTGCTGTCCCAGTCACGCTCTGCTCTTTGGCTCTGTTTCAGCCTCACCAGTGCTCTGCCTCCCTGTCTTCTCCTTTCCCCTTCTTCCCTCGCTGACTCTGCATGTGCCTAACTGGGCTTTCCTGCTTCACTACCCCTCCCCTGACACGGTTCAACCAGATTTATCCTCCTTCTCCCTTTCCCCAGACTTAGGCTTCCCTGTGCTAGCTCTTCTTCCTAAACTTGGAGAGCATAGGTTTGAGCCTTGAGTGAGAGCACTTCTTCAAAATGCTCCTGGAGAGGACAAGGAGGTTCAGGGCTGGAAAGAAAAGTCAAGTCAGTGTTTTTTTCCTTCTGAATCTTATATTTCATCCAATGTTAGAAAAGATTATTCACACTCTATTACTGTCAGAACCATGGTGTAGAACTCCTCTAGGAAGACTTATGTGTAGAACTGGGTTTTATAGAGGGTTTTCTGCTGCCCCTCAGCTAACCCTAACTCTAAGGCTGAAACTTTATCTTGTTTAAGTTTTACCTTTAACTTGTCCTGAGCAATCTGATAGCAGAAATATGCCAGTGCAGTACACCTCAGCGACCTGATAAAGCCAAAACCAGTCCTGATCCACAAGTGCGTGATCCATGAGGAAAAAGACAAAATCCTCAGTGTATTTCTCTGACCACTTCAGCTGTTACACAATAACTATATGCAAATCCAGGGTTATTTCTCACAGCTGGCACAGCCTGGCTTAGATAAATATAAAACTTGCTTTAAGGGAATAGCTCCTAATTGGGTTAGGCACAGGGTTTTAATTAGATTTACGTAAATGCATACAACGCATCGCAGAAATCAATAACCTGGAGAGCTTCTTTGGGCTTATTGTTTAAATCAGCAACGCCAAGTCAGCTGAATTCAACAGGATATTTACATACCCCACCCCTTCAAAAATGGCACTTTTGACATGACTGATGGCATGTTTGAAATGTGCTGTGCTGTCCCATGTTTTTGTCTTTTTTTGTCTGTCTGGCCACTCGCAGTTTGGGTGCTTGCAGACAGAACCCTGTCAGAACAGGAGAAGAAGGTGGGAAGTATTTTAATCAAGGAAGAATTTGAGATATAAACTAAAAGCTGTTCTATCCAAACAGTTCAGGTTCACCTTTTGGGCTGACATGAGGTTATCAGTTGCTGAAGTTAAAGCATTTACCATCCCTGCAAGTGGTGGCAATGGTAAAGAGGGAAGCAAGGTCCTTTTCTTGTGTCTTGAAGTAAAAGCCTGTGAGCTACACATATCATATTTCAGAGCCAGGGTGTGCTGATTTTCTGTAAAGGATTTGAGGAAAAAAATAATTGTTTCATTATTTATTTCAACTGAGAAATTGAAATTGTTAAAAAATAATTGCTTTATTATTTAGTGATAAAGACTTCCTTGCCTCTATTCATCAACTAAGAAGAGAAAGACAGATAGGAAATGGTATTATCAGCTAATTCTTGAATGGAACAAGTTTAAGTGCAGTGCGAAATGGATTTAAAATACTCTTAGAGTTCCAAAGAGCTATACATTGCATTTTCTAAGGAAAAAAATTGGCAGATTTTCTCTTCTTTCCTCCTTTGTTTTCTATCTCAGTATGGTCTTGTTGACACTGCTGCTTTTCCACACCTTAAGGAGCCTTTCTTTCCTTGGGAAAATTTACGTAAAATAAGGCTGAGACTTTAAGCACAGCTTGGTATTGAGGTCACTTACAGTCAGTGGAAAACCATCACCTTCAAGTTCTTCAGAACCCTTAAACCATCACTTGACATGGCAAACTGTCATTTTTCAGCAGCACCACCAAGTGCAGAGCTATGCACTCACAGGGTCACTGCCAGGGTTAAGGACCTTGTGCAAAGTGCATTTCTGCAGACATTTTGTGATATGGTCTTTGGCTGATCACCAGCAAATCCTTCTGACTCTTCAGCACCTGAGTGGACACAACCCTTGTTGTGCTCTCCCTGGGAAAGGTGTGGTTTCAAGCCTTTATCCTGCTGCTCCAGAGCCCCAGTACATTGTCCCTCACCAACTGGAATTATCACTGTAGTACACAAACAGATTCTTGGTGTTCAAAGAATTCTAATGGAAGTTTCCAAGGCATCAATATTTTTCCCTGGAAATCCCAACTAGATCCTTCTGTTCTTCCATCCATAAACCTGAGTTCTTCAGCTCTCCACATCCAACCTGGATTTTTGTTCTCTTTTTCTATTGTGTCACTCAATCCTGTCTTACCCCCTTCTTCCAAGTTCATGCCCTGTCTTGACTCTTCATTCTTTCTTCATTCTGTCGTTTTGATGCCTCCTCCTCCTCCCAAACTCATCTCCCCCTTTCTTCCCTGCCCAACCCCTGCCCCACCAGTGCTTTAAGTTTCATGTGGTTTTCATCTCCTTCATCTTGTCCTTTCTGTCACTTATTTTACTGCTGCACAGTGAGATCCAGCAGTGATGGAAGAGAGATTCCAGCTCCACCTTCACCACCCCTGGCTGCAGCAGGTGCTGCCCCACGGGGCACTGACTGTGCACAAGAGGGACCGCACACATCAGAGATGTGCAAACCTTCTGAGGTGAAAACTGCCACCTTCAAAAGCATCAATAGCCAAATTCAGGGGGAAAAAAAATCCACTAAACTGAGCCTTATATTTTCCCAGAGGCAGGGAAAGGCAGAGCTGTAACCCCAAAGAACACACCTGCACTAAATTCTAGCGTGCGCACGGTTTCCATTGAAACCAAGCAAAGCAAAGCAAAACAAAACAGAAAGGCTTGCCAATATTATTTTAAGACAGAAAAGGAAAAATATGCTTTCTTTTCTCTTTTATTCTTGTTTCAAAGCTCTAAATTTTGTTCTCAACCTTTTTTGCCTAAAAGTGAGGAAAAAAACCCCCGAGCCATAATAATCAAAACAGGAGCAAAAATCCCAAGCAACTCCTCCTTATATGAATTCTCAGAGAGGAACAATTGGGGTCACCTGTCCTGGCTGTGTCTCCTCCCAGCCCTCCCTGCTCTCCCAGATTCCTTATCAGTGTGGCTTAGGAAAAGCAGAAAAGGCCTGGTCTCCATGTGAGCCCTGCTCAGCACTAAAATAAGAAATCTCTGTTATCAACCCTGTGTTCAGCACCCAAGACACAGCCCAAACAAGCCACTGTGAAGAAAATTAACTCTACCCAGCCAAAAGCAGCACACCTCAACAGTGTTTGATGCCAACACTGATTCATAGCATCATAATGGTTATGTTCAAATCTGATGGAAGAATGGGAATTGTCATTGTTGAGGGCTAACACTCCCATTCTCTCTGCATTGGGGATAGAGAGAACAGTGTGCTTGTATTTACACAGGGTAAGAAATGAGCTGTCTGAGAACTAGGAGAACAAGCACTTTATAGAAATAAAATCTTTGGACCAGCTAATTTTTGAGTTTCCATGCTTGCTACTTACTTGAGTTGTTTTTCCCCCTTACCTTTTTTTTTTTTAAATTTTTTTCTCCTGTTTTTCATCTTACGCTGTTCACAGCAATACCATAGCACCAAAAAAAATAGGGTGGACTGATGGGTCTATCAAGGCCTGTCTTCATGTGAAATTTCTGTTAAATGGACTGACACTGTATCCAAGTAAATATTGTTTTCAAAAAACCAATATTTATATCTTTACCCCAATAGTAAAGATAACTAACACAGTTCTGTGCTTGAGTAGCTTCATCAGACATGTCCTGAAAATTCTCTTGGTTGTCTCAGTGGAGGGAGAACTGGTGACCAAGGGATGGTTTTCAGGAAGGAAGATTTAAGGTTCCATTTGTACCAGGGCACAGTCTTGTGTTAACCAGGAAAGCTGACAGTCACTGGCAGTGCTGGCCAGACTCAGAACATCTCAATTAAACAGATTTAAAGCAGAGGTTCCTCAGCTGAAACACAAGGAGCCATTTTGACTCTGTAAGGAAGAATCGAGTCACGACTTGGCCACAGATGTGAAATTTGCGTACGTCAAGGAACGTGCAAATATGTCAATAAAGTATTTCACATGAAAACAACAGTCACTAGAATAAACAAAACAAAAGATTAAATTCTTTCCATTCAGGCTTTGAAAGAGCATGAAAGAAATTCCCTTGTAGAAATTTGAAAGTATGCCCAGGCAAGATATATATGGAAAGAAATCTAAATTTGAGGTAGGAACATGCATCTCCAATAAAAATGTTGTGAGGGGTTTTTTTGGTTGGTTTTTGGTTGGGTTTGGGTTTTTTTTTCAGAATAAAACATTCTTCAGTGAATTTTTTAAGACTCAGTTTATGCAGGGAAATGCTAATGTTATTGTGTAGAGGCAGCTGCTGGGCCAACTCAAATCAAGCTTGGATTGCATCCTATAAAGTCTGTCTGGAGGAAGCATATGCATTTTTGGTGCCTGGATTTGAACAGTACTCTCTGAAATAACTTGGTTCAATATTTGGCAGACAGGGAGCACAGAAGAAAAGCTGAATCTTCAATAAAATTGCCACTTGATTCACAAGAGTAATATAGATCCAAGTGAGGTGCTTTGAAACTGCACAAAGGAACAAACAGGAAGATGGAGCAAAAGGCACACAAAAACACAAGATAAGGAAGGGTCAATTTTGTGGCAGAATTGACAGACTGCCTAAATGAAAAAGGAAATCAGTTCCACATGGCAGCTAGAAGCCAATAACAAATGAATGATAAGAACAGGAGACAGCAAAAGAAAGAAGATCCTGGGCTAAGAACTTGAGGAAATGGCACAAGGAAATGGTCCTGGAGAATATTGCCTACCTATTGAACTGGAGAGTTCTGCTTACTTGCAGTACACAGGGAGCATATAAAGTGTATCCTGCCACCCTTAAAAATAAAGCTGGGTGGCTGGTGGCCTGGATCAGCACCCTTTTTGTAATTAGTTTTGTGGTGAGAAGAGGGTTCTGTGAGGATGCACAAGCCCACAGCCTGTGAGCCCTTGCTGATGCACAGAAATGAGGTGACCAGTCCAGCTGACCAGCCCAGGTGGAGCTGGACTGAGCTGTCCCTGCTGTGCTGGCCCTGGATTGTGGTGGTGATAACAGGCTGAGCACTTCAAAACTTTCAAACTCTCAAATAATATCCCTCTCAAATTTCATTATTTAGCCCTGGCTCTCTGCAGCTGGAGCTGTTCTGACTGTACAGTAGGGCTGGATTTTTCCATTACAAGTCTCATGGAAATCTGTAATGCAGAATTTTCAAACTGGACTATTGAGGCACTAAATTAATGTGATGGCAATTCTTTACCTGTGAAATGTTGCAGAGAAAGGAGTCTAGATTTCACTGGGGTTTTTTTGCTCACTTTTCTATGTTCAGAATTTGTACAGAAGGAGTCAGGCACTCTGCAGTAATCTGGGTCTGAAGGTTACTCCTGACACTGGTCAAGTCATCCTGCAACACCCTCAGGAGATGTTTTCTCCTGACATTGGCCAAATTCTCCTGGAATAGTCTCAGGAATGTTTTCTTCCATGTTATCCCAGAGCCATGGAGTTGTTGGTAACCCTGTGGCTCATGGCACTCCCCAGGAGATGGTCTGAACTGTGCCTGATCAGTGGTTGCAAAACACAGAGAGATAGAAAAAGATGGTAGTTAGGGGGTAAAATTAACAGCTCCATGGCCACAAAGAGTCACCCTGATCAATCAGTCTCACCATCTGCACAATGAAAGGCTTACTGAGGCAGAAATAAGTGTATGAAGATCAGAGCCATTCTTTGAGTTGCTTTGGAAATTTGGCCTTGCACAAATTTCAAGTAATGAAAATCTTTCAAGTGTCCCACAAAAGAAAATTAAGTTGAGCATGGTTTGAAAGTAAAATCCTTTAATTAATTTCTCTTCAGTGTTCATGTAACATTTTAAAGAAACAATGAAATATTAAACTTCAAAGATCCTTGAAACCCTAGGGTGTGAGATAGCCTGACTTTTTCCTTCTCTTTCCTGCCCAAGACAAAATCTTTGCAGAATCAACATCACTTTAGTATTGATTCATACTTTCCTTAAGCCATAGTTAGTTACATTCAGGTAACATTTTTTTCAGATAAACTCAAACTTGCCTGAATCTGTTAATGGACAAAGCTGGCCAGACATCTGGGGCTGGCATCTCCACTTAGCAAGGGAAAGAATCTGCCACTGTTTCTCCCAAGGCTTGGTGTTAAACACTTTAATTATTGCCAGTCATGTCAGTGGAGCTCTCTGTGTAGTAAGGTACTTGTAAATGGCCAGAAAAGTGATGGAATCCAGCCCTAGCTCAATACCATGGCTATAGTGAAATGGTAATGGTGGAATAAATTGCCTGGTATAATTATGTATATGCCAGATGTTCTTAATCATTCCACTTCAAGCCTCCTTTGCTAACTGCAATTTTGAGCCTTTTCTGAATCTAAAGGAATTGGTAAACATGAGTAATTAAACAGAAATTAAGTGGATTTTAGAAGTGAATTACTGCAGCTCCTGCAACACTGATATAATTAGCACCTCTAAAATCAGTCTGAGCTAGAAAATGTGCTTTATATGGCACAGAGCATGTTTCATTTGTGGTTTGCACTACAAATATACTCATTGTGTTAGTGTGGTTAAGCATCTCAATAGCACTGTGCCAGTAAGGAGAAATTTATTCTCTCAGCTGATTTATTGAAATAGAAGCAGGAAGCCATATCTCAGCTGGTGTAAATCACAATATTTCCACTGAGTGTTAGATGCTGAACTTGCACCAGCTGAGCCTGTGGCCCATCCTCCATTTGGTTTCATGCAAGGAAAGGTTGGTTGGTATCCCTACCCTTAATAAAGGATTTTTGGATCTCTAGCTAGAACTCCTCTTTCAAATGAGACAAAGTTTCTGTAGTGAAAGCAGAAGGTCCCCTACTATCAGTTCATCATTTTTTAATTATTATGTTGATATTGGTAATAATTCTTTTCTCCACTTTTCAGTACTCAGAGGACATGAAGAACAAAAACAGATTGTCACCAAGAAAACGGATTTCTGATCACAAGTTTTCCTCAGAGGCTCAAAGACACCTGTGCTTTGTCAGAACTTTGTGACACACCATAAAAGCTCCATTTACCTGGGAGAATGAAGGTTTTACCAGCAGAGGAAGGTGGATAAGAATGGCACATCTGTTGCAGGAATCACCCTGGAGATCCACAGTCTGATTTACTGGTCAGATGTGATTTTGTCCATCTGTGTCTTGAAAGTCACCAAGAATGAGCCTAAAATCACCTCCCCACGCAGCTTTTGCTCCAGCATTGTTCCTGATGAAAGGTTTTTTCTTGAACCTCCAAAATGGCAATTTGTGGGGATTTTCCCCTGCTGCATTGTCTGCTTCTACTTGATCTGCCTTTGCAATTCCAGCTGCAGAAATTTGCACATCTTTTCTTTGAATTTCCATGAATTTTCTGTTGTCCCAGTCAAACTTCTCAAGATCCCCCCAGACCAAAGTGAAGCACCAAGAGATGAGATTCCCTTTCTGTGTATTTTGTGCTAAATACAAGGCACCTCCTCGATTTGATACCAATAAATTCTTTATTTGCACCTAATTATCTTATCCCAAGAATATTTCCTACAGACTGGGGTGAAAGCAACACTGGCTGTGTTCTTAATTATAGATTTATTGAAAGTTAGGACACACAGCTAGTTTGCAGAAACAAAAATACCTGGGCACTCAAAGTGCCTTGGCTGCTGCCTTCCTCTTGGCTCTGGCACCAGACAGATGGGGATTTGTCTCCTTCCACCAGGCTGAAAAGTGGGAAGATGCTCCAGCCATCCATATGTTTGGAAGTACAGAGAAAATGTGAAAGAAACTTTTTCTGATGAGATGCTTTTCTGCTTCCTTCCAAACACAGTGGACCAGATCTCCTGCTGTTCCTCAGTTGGCTTTCACTCCACTGAAGATGTGGAGTTATGCCAGCTGACAGCAGGGCCTGGGCAACAGCACTTTAATGGTTTTTGCCTTATTTAACTATTAACATTTGTTATGGGATCGTTCATTAGATGAGGCATAAAGTACAAGCATTTTTATTAGGTTTTCATCTCTCCTTTCCCATTAGGGAAAGGTTCCACTTTCAAATTAATGTTAGAAGGACTTTAAAGTCTTAGCTATCCCTAATCTTTATGGTTTCATTCGAGTTCCTAATATATCATTTGGTTTATCCTGTGAGCTGGGAGCTATATATTTGAGGGACTTAGTCCAAAGATACAGTATAAGCAGATAGTTTAGTTAAGCTGATTTTTGCAGTTTAAGTGGGTCTAAAGCCCATCATGCCCAGGATTATATTTATACTTGTGGTTAAATTTGACAGAATTTGAGAATTCTTTATGTGTTGCAGTGTACAGCTTGGAAAGTAGAAGGCAGCAAGGTTAGTAGTTTATATGTAAAGCAGGGCTTGAAGGAGCACGTAGACATTTACATTTTCATTCTTTTGTACATCACTCAGGGAGAAAGCAAATATTTTGGCAGCCCAGATCATGTGATAGCGAAACAAGAGACTTCATTAATTCAGATATTTCAGATTCGGCAGCAGCAGAAAGGAGGGATTATGACTGCCCAATTTGAGCCAGCTGGAAAAAACTAAATCTAGACCAAGGTCAGGTACATCACAAATGAAGGAATGGTATGAAATGCATTTAATTTCCTGAGAGCTGTGATAAAATTAAGATAAGAGCCCTGGGAAGAGAGTCTGCTACACCACTCAGCCCTATCAAACCTTACAGGTTTGCTAGGTGTGTCATAGCTGATTTGAAAGGATGATTCCTAAAAAAAGAAAAAAAAAACCAACCTGCAAAATATTCTATTTTTGTGCTTTTAAGAGTTCTTGTCTTTCTGAGTGCTGCCATTCATAGAATTGAATGATATTTTTGTACAATATTGCTTGGTGAAAACACTGGTGCTGTTTGTCAGTAACTGGGGAGAAACCCAGCCTTTCCCTTGTGCAGCCAGATCCCAGCTCTGTGCCAAGCTGTGCTTTCCCTCCTGTGGGACTGCAGACCCCAGCACTGCAGTTGGGTCTTTGGCATTTGCCCTTCACAGCACAGGCTTGCTCGTGGTGGAAAAAGCTGCTCCTCACAAGAAAAGCAAAGCCTGGAGGAGCCAGGGAGGCTGGGAAGCATCTCCTTAACTTTAATTTATTTTGCAGAGGCCAAAAAGGAGGGAGCAGCACTAGCTAGGGGAGAAAGGTGTGGGAACATCACTGTTTCACACTGCTGTCTCCTCAGCAGTCATTCTAAAGCCAGTTTTTGGTCCAGAGGGTCAAAACTTGCCATCTTCCTCTACTTTTTGCCTTCTTGCTTCAGTCCACACCTTCAATAATTTTATTTGCTTGCACATGGGAACCTGTGAGTGCACAGGTGTACATTCCTGTGTACAGCACACCTTGTTACATAGGGGCTGTGACTGGAACTGAAATCATGTTGCTGCTTATCTCTTACAGACCAAGGGCTCTGTTCTAAATGGAAAATGTCATCCACATTCTCTTCTGCTTCAAAATCACACCCAACCTTTTCTCATCAGTCCAGACCTAGGCTACAGGTGGAAGGAATTTACATCACCCCCTAACCCAAATCTATTTTTAATTCCTGACATCACAAAGGTTGGATCCCTTTGTGAGAGGTTCTCTCTGTGCTCTGCCCACTTCTTTGTTCACTCAGGTAACAAAAATCTGACCCCATCCAAAGGCCAGAGTGTAGCAGCTGCTCTGCAGCTCCAGTAACAGCAGCCAAGAGCAGGAGCACTGAAAGCAACCAGCAATGAGAGGGGAGGATGGTAAAATACCTGCAGGCTGCTGAACATCTCCCAGCAATTCAGCAATGGGCAGCTGGGAGTGCTAATTAGAGACATTGCATCACTGCCCTGCTGTTAAAGGGAGGGGAAATGGGTCTGTTTACCTTGATCCTGTTCACTTCTGCTGATAAAGGGGTGACTGCTGCTCCTGTCCCTTGCACACCTCCAGCAGCAACTGAGAGGGCACAGCAGGGCAGGAGGGCTCAGCAGTGAACTGAAAATTCAGCTGGACTCTGATAAAAAATCGGTATCACCACGAAATTCAGTCGTGCAGAGTCTCTCTCGTATGCACAAACGTATCAAAGTCAGATTAAATCTGTGTTTAAACAGGAAAGAAATCCAAGGTAGGTTCAGAGCACCAAGTTTAGTGTCAATCCAGTGTAGCCAGCACTGCCCAGCCAAAATCCACAAGCCTGTTTCCCTCAGAGATCCAGGTGGTGCATGCAGCAGTTTGAGGTCATAACTTCCTCTGATGTTATTGCATGCTATTCCTGAGGGCTGGTGAGCATTCATTTACCTTGAAAACCTGTAAATGATGGCTCTGGTGAGCTCATATGGCTCTAGGGTCTAATGCTTGTACAGCTGCCACGTGTCAAGAAATTTTACATAAAAATAGCAATGAAAATACAAGATTATTACTTTCTGTAACCCTCAGCCTAAGCAGACCTCGTGCTAGGTTAAACCTCACCTCTCCTCTGATTATCTCTGTGTTAGCTGCTGCTCTCCTGATAATCAGTTCCTAGTTGCAATTGTCTGCCACACTTGTACAAAGCTAACACTTTGCTTCATTTATTTGGGATTTTATTGCTCAGTGTGAGAAGATGTGATTAGATAAAGGAAACATGAGCCGATTATTGTAGCCCTGTACCAGCAGCTTGTTTTGGCTTGACACCAGGGTTTAAATGGAACACATCACTGCAAGCCTGAGGAAGCAAGGCACAGGTCTGAGTAGTCCCAGCTTGGGGAGCACTGAGGTCTTAGAGCAGAAGGGGCAGGGTGCTGCCCAGGGCTGTGTCCAGCTGGGGAGGCAGCTGGAGTGGACCCTCAGTTAGCAGAGCCAGCACTGGTGTGCAACTGGGCGTGGAGAAGGAGCCCCTCTGGTGATGGAGAAGCTCAGACTGCAAACCTGGACTTCAATGAAGGCTGAAATTACTTTCTCAGGTTAGGGTTGGAGACTTCTACTGCAGGGGAGGAATTGTTAAAACACCTTAGTGATCTCTAAGGAGAAGTTACACAAGTATTGAGTCCTCAGTGGTTTTGTAATAACCAACCAAAGCTAATCTTCCCTTGGTGGATCCCCAGTCACAAGGGTAAAATATTTGCTGTTTCTTACAGCTGAGCACAGAACAACCTGCACCTCTTAGTAATGCCAGAGTAATGCTGATTTCATGCAGAAAGGATGAGCTGAATGTTGTGTGATGCCTGTTTGGAAAGCAGGTTTTCATGTGTGCCACATGGTAAATGAACCCTGGGACTGCCCAGGACCTTGAAGGTGGGTTTGTTTTACCTGCCCTGGGAGAAAAGCAGGGGCTGCCCCACCCACCCAGGCTGGCTCAGCATTGTGGCAACATGGCAAACAAAAGCAATCCCATAGAGACATCATGCAAACTGCTTCAGGGTGGGTTAGGAATAGGAGCTGGAAATGATAAACCAGGAGCTAATCATGTGAAACCTGCAAAGGGAAGAGAGATCCACAAAGCAGCAGCGCTGAGAAAGCTCTGCTGAGCACCCTGTTTAAACCCCACCAGAGTTTCAAATTGATAGTCTGAGTAATAAACATTCTTGTAGCCAAAACAAGAGACAGCACAAGGGCAGTAGCCAGGCTGCTGTGACCAGAGGCTGGGAGCACTCTGCACTCTGTGGGCTCTGGAACTGAAAGTTCATCGTTCTCTGCTGGTCACAGTGGGATGCTGTGCCAGATCAGAGCCTCAAAGAACAGATGGGATTTATCCATGCAAAAGCATGCACCTGCCTCTCTGTGAGGCCTAATTTAAAACAAGAGAGAAAGAGTTGTTCCTACAACATGGCTCATCTGACCTATCTAAGTGTTTCAGTTTGAGAAAAAGTTTTGCTAAGGGAATTCTGGGACAGGATCATCTTCTTCTCTTCTCTTCTCTTCTCTTCTCTTCTCTTCTCTTCTCTTCTCTTCTCTTCTCTTCTCTTCTCTTCTCTTCTCTTCTCTTCTCTTCTCTTCTCTTCTCTTCTCTTCCTATGGGTATTGCACAAATCCTTTTTCTATTGCCCTGGTCCTTCAGGTGCTCCAATGGGCAGTGCTGTGTTCATGAGCACTGCTGGGTTCCAGGGGAGCAGGTCAGGGCTGAAGAGCCCTGGCTGGAGCTGGACATGGCTTCAAACAGAAATGGGAGCACAGAGGAGCTTTTTGGGGTGAAACCCCAGTTCAGCAGGTCACCAGGACACCAGCACTGCCAGCATGTTGGGTTTGGGTAGTGTCCTCTCTGTGACTCCAGTCCAAAGGCTTGGCACTGATTTTTAAAGTATTTGAAAGCCCTGAAATATTCTCTGCACCTTGCTGCTAATGAGATTTCAATGTAAAATAAAAGGAACATTGTCTAACCCAGATTAAACTTGCTCCTGAGTTATTTTTAGCTTGCCTAAACTCTTCCAACCCCTTTGGTAAAACTCATCAAAATTCATCTCTACTAAAAGGATGTAACTTCAAAGAAGGCATATGCATTAAATGTCAACATGCTTTACTCATTATAAATTACAATATCATTGAATCTAACATGAATTAAATGAGAAAGATTTAATTTCACTATCTTTAAAATGAAGGCATTTTAGCATGGGAATAAAATTTTCTTTTAAACATGTTTTTAAAGTAAAAGTGGTCACAGAAGGTTTATTTTTTACGTGTTGTCATATTTGTACGTGAAAACAAAAGCAAGAATGCAGCACTCCATTGTTCTGAGGAAGATGTGGCAGTAGTAGCTCACTTCTGCTCATTTTACAACCCTCCTTTTGGATACACTTCTAATTTAAACAGTGGAAACCGAAAACGCTCCTTTAAAACTGGTTGTCATGGTTATAAAATCCCGAAAGAAATTATGTGCGTCTGCATCTGCTGAGGGAAACATTTATGGCATGATTTAGCAGAGGGGGGGACAGGCAACCACCCACCACAACCCATTTTCAGACTGGCTTATTACATTACTGGAATTAATTTATCACCCTCCCCAAAAAGCCACAGGAAGGATTCTCACACGTTTTGCAGTGCATGAGGTTCATTAGCAAATATCGTATGGAGAGGGGTGAGTTCTGTCAACTTCTAACAGGTTGGGGGGGTTTTGTTTGTTTGTTTTCTTTAGTTGTCTTTGTTTCAAGCAAGCTTATCTAGAAATATAGAGTGTGCTAGACTGCCAGCATATAGTTGCTGTCACAATTAATGTCTTGGATCTCTTCCATCATTTTTCCTTTCCCTGATACAGTTGGGAAGTCATCTGGCCAGAATAAAAAGCCAAGCTGAATGCTGCAGGTCAGACTGGCCTGAACAAAAGTCTGCATTTCTTCATGGAGCTCAAAGGATAAAGCAAAGGACAAAAGGAAAAGAAAGCTAAAGAAGGGGGGAAAAAAAGAGAGAAAAGAATAATGGGAAAGAAAAGAGAAATGGGAAAAGGGAAATGGAAAGAGGCATCACCTTACTGAAGGAAAACTGGGTCTTCTGTGAAGCCAGGGCACTTTCATATGTTCCCAGGATGACGTTTACCAACCTTTTGAAACTGTAGGTTTATTAGAAATGAGTCCATGGTGAGTCAGGCCTCCTCTCTCACAGGAATGCAGAAGTCTGCACATGGCTTAGAAAGTATGGTTTGGCACATTTCATTATTCATTAAGAAAAGCTGACTGCATAGACAATTAAAAAATTACACCATGAAAGGCTGAGGTAGCATTTTTTAATTTTTAGGGTGAGTGATCTGTTGACTACAGGAAATCTGTGCTGTTCCTGGCCCTGTTGCAAAATGTAAATAGCAGATAAGGATGATGAGGGCATTTTAGATAAACAATATATTTTGTGTTAGAGAATTGTGAGCCACAAATGGGGTTCAAAAGGTCTCCTTATACCCATTGATCCAGGGCTTTTCCCATTTAAAAAATGCTGCTGGAGAAGGAAGTCCCAAGCACAAAGCAGAACTCTTATGACAAAGTTTGGAATGTATCAACATGCTGAGCTCCTTCTGAAAGGCTGTGGATATTCTCAGACTCCTTTACTCTCTCCCACCCATGAAACCAGGGATGTCATTATCCACCATTCTGTTTCTGTGGAAAGTCATTTCTAGTGAATATTTTCTATACTCCTGATGGAATCTCCTAATTTATGGCATCTGAGTGGAAGAATGTAAGAAACTGGAGAAGAGGAGAAGCATTGGGGACAGAATTATGCTTCTCCAATCCTCTTGCCTCCTTCCTTTCCCTCTCACCAAACAAAATCCTGCCATTGTTTTTGAATCCTTGTATGTGACTTCTGGGTGTTTGTGTGCTGCAGGATCACAGATTTGGCTTTTCTCCTGGTGCCTGTGGAGTGAGAGCCTTGCTTTCCCATGTCTGCACTGCCTAGCTCCTCTCTCTGACCCTTCCTAATGGCTGGAATAAACCTGAGAGCAGCAGGCATCCACCCAGCTCCCTGCAGCTGCTCCCACCGGTACCTCCTGCTCACCTGCAGGGTACTGCCAAGCTCTGGAGTAGTGGAGCTGAGGTCTTTGGATGTTACAACACATGTATATAAATGAAAAACAGATAAATATGCCCAAAGTCTCCTCCCATGTTGAACAGTGTCTGCTCTGCAGGCTTAGATCTCACACAGTGATGTCCTTCTCTTTGAGTAGTGTCCATATCACTGATTTATAATCCCATAAGTAGATTGTAAAACTGATTAATCCCTCATTTCTGTCTGTCCATCTATTTCTCATCTCAGTTCTTTTCTTTCCCATGATATATTTACCTAGCAGGAAATAAATTGATTCAATCTATTTCCTTATCCTGTCTTTTCTTATTTCCCTGCTAATTATTAGTAGACAGACTCAGCTCCCTGTGGGAGGGTCAGGCTCTGCCCTTTGGGTACCTTTGGAGCAGCAGTCTCACCTGCTCTCAGCTGGGATGGATCCCACCCTCCTGTTCTCTCCAGGGGCTGATGACAGCCTGCGTCCCTGCAATCAGATTAATTTGGAAGTATGTTACTTTCCTGGGAAAATGCTGCAGGATGACAGAGGAGAGAGAAGGGAGAGGTTCATTAAATTGGTCAGTCCATCTTCTTGCCAATCAGTGGCAGTTCCTGGCAGGGCCCACTCTGGCTCTGCTCCAGCACTGTTCCCAAAGTGCTGCTGGCCCCTGTCCTTGAGGATGTTCCCAGCCAGCCCCAGCCCATGTCAGGAACACTCAGAGCTGCTCATCTGTGCTCTGCCCTGCTGCCTGCTCACCCTTCCTCCTCCTGTCTCCCTCCCATGAGCACCACGAACAGCTCTGGCTAAAGGAGGTGTAGCCCCAACCCTGCCCTCAGCACCTTTGAAGGAATCCTCCCTGGGACAGCACCTTGCTGCTCTTTGGGAAGGTCACCCCCGTGCCTCTGTCCCGTGCTGCCCACATACTTCAAACATCCCACTCCCAGGCTTGCAGGACCAGCCTGATCATGCTTGAAAGTAATGATTTATAAACTTTCTAAAGTGCAACCAAGTGAGCAAGAGGCTTTACTCAGACAGACCTGGCTAGATGGAAATTATTGACCAGGAGAGGGAAGTGCTCGAGGTGGCTAGAAAAATAGCTGACACCAGTGGCATATCCCATTTTTATCCATTTCTGAGTTGTGCATTACAGAAGTTCGGGTGGCTTTCAATGCCTGGCTCAATTTGTGCCCTGAACTGAGCATGTTTTATTTCTATGTGCTGGAGAATTTCCCTTGTTAAAGAACTTGCTCGCTCTGTCTTCATTATTTCACTTCATCTGATGTGCATGATCATTTTAAACTCTTCTCTGCCAAAGAACATGGAATCACAGAATCACAGAATGATTTGGGCTGGAAGGCACCCTAGGGCTCATTCAGCTCCACCTCCTGCCATGGGCAGGGACACCTCCCACCAGCCCAGGTTGCTCCAAGCCCCACCCAGCCCTGCCAATTTAACACCCTGGTGGACAATTAGGGAAAAGCCTCTGTAAAAAAGGCTCCTCTAAAGGTTGCACTGATGTGAGGAAGGAGCTGGACTGAACCACACCTCTGCCTTTCCCCTGTGCTCCTGCCCTGTGTTGGCTTGTACATGGTGTTTATATCTGGATTCTAAATCAGGAGTAGCATCAGCCACGGAGAATAAATCTTCAGCCCAGGGTGTTGGGTGATGCTCTCATGAAGGGAATGAGAAGTGCATGTTGTTTCCCTGGCTTCCAGGGCTTGTTCAGGCACAGGTGATGTGCACAGGGCAAGCAATCTGTGAAGCAAAATGGGTGCTTTGTCTCCCTCAGGCCTCAGCGATTTTGGTGAACATTCTTAGCTCTTGCAGGGTACAGTCCAAACCCTGCCTGGGGTTGTGGAAGGAGTCTGGGATCCAGTGAGGACTCATCCCATGGATAATGACAGAAGTTGCCAGCTTGCTCAGGCACAGCTGCAGCCCCACACAAATCAGTGCTGCCAGCCAGTAACAAATCAGCTCCTGCAAATAAATCCATTCTTGCTTCACAGCCCATCCTGACAGTTCCTTTTCCAGCAAGGCTCCCAGGGCTGGGATGTACAGCCTGGACGCTCTCCCAGATGCCCACTTGGAAGAAGCTGCTGTGCTGATGCTGCCAGCCCCCAGTCTGGCAAGAGCCAACCTCAATTACAAAGGACAAGCAGCAGGAGCAGTCCCTGACACTGTTTTTTCCAGCAGTGGAAATTATGGCCTGTTCTACCAGTGTTTGCCATGAGGGCTTTAGGCTGTTCTCCCTCCTGTGCTGAGCCCAGGTCTCCTCACCACACCTGAGGATGCACTCAGTGAGCCAAAAATACAAAAGCTCAGCAATGAATATTTTTGACCATAAAAAGTTTTTTCCACCTGTCCCTACAGATGGCAAAACCTACCTGTAGACAACTAGATTTGGATGCTTTACCCCCAAACTGAATGAAAGCCACTCTGCCTCTCCCAGCTGTGATTACTCCACACCCAGACACCATTCCTGGCTGGGACAGAACCTGTAGGGTCTGGTCAAAGCCACTTGCAAGGGAACAGAAAAAGCTCCCCCAGTTTCCTCATGCTGTGGTTTCTGCACTAAAGAAGCACCAAAGCAGTGGTGGTTTCAAGAACAAGTCAGCAATGCTGTGTGTGTTTATGTCAAAAAAATCTCTTATACCTTGGCACAGGCAACTTTAGGGAATGACACTTGTGACCAAGCTAATGATGCAAGAAGCAAAGGGAGCCATCTCTTAGAAATTATTTAAATTTTCAAGTGAAACACTTCAGCCTCTGTCCCACTGTCCTTCAAAATCTTCATCCTGTATCTGAAATGTAATTTTTTTGAAGCAAGGCTACCCATTTGCAGCAAATAAAATGGAACATTTTATGAACAAAAGGTTATAAGAAAATACTTATTACCCACTCAGAGAAAGTATTCCCTCTTCAGCCTGATTTGCTTGGGAGAGGGAATTAGATGCTACAGAAGTTTTATGGATGAGGCACCTGTGACCAGCTCAGCTTGATTTATTTCCTATTGTCTTCAGGCTAAGGAGGAGGAGGATCAAGAACTGTTCCTATTGTCCTATAGAGAAGCTCCATTCTAACAATAGATTTATGTACCTCCCTCATCCCCAAACCACCTAAAAATAAGATTATGTTTTGCTCATTAATCTCAACAAATTGTGTTCTGCTTTGGTCAGGAAAACAAGAGCTATGGCTTTTATGGTGCTCAAGGAAAGTAAGGACACAACCACTCAAGGTCAATAAAATGCACTTTTTATTCTGTATCAATGAAAATATAGCCACATGTAAATAAAGACGTGTGGAAAAAAAAAATCAACATTGATCCTCCCTGAAGAAGTACAGTTCATTGTGCTAAAACCCATTTTCCTTTGGGTTAGAAACAGTTGTCTGCCAATGCTTTAAAGTGACCCACGGCTTCCCTTGTTGTTGAAGTTTAGCAAACAGAAAAGTGCAACGAGAAGCTTGCTACAGATAAACCAATTTCACCCGGCCACACCCGGCAAGGTCCGAGGGAGCCACGATAACGATGCCCCTCTGGGCTACAAACTGATGTGTGATTTTCAGTAGAAAGGTGGTCCTTCCTCGATGAAACTCGTGATTGCCTTGCAGGTTTCAGATATGGTAGTGGAGGTGCGTTCCTTTCGTAGCTGTTCGGTTTCGAATGCTTTATTTTTTATTTATTTATATTTTTTTTTTCCTCTAGGTTTTTGTAAGCTTCCTGCTGTCAAAACACAGTTCTCAATTGCTTTTGTAGAAGTAATCCTGAAAGGCAGAGGCATTTAAAATCCTCCCAAATCCTCAGTATATTAACAACAGCAAAAAAGATAGCTGGGCTGTTCAAAAATATTGTCTGGAACATGAATGTCGTTTGCATTGGCTAGTGTACAAAGAGCAGCAGTAGTAACAAAAGAAACATCACCCGAGCAATAACCCTTTCCCCCAGTTTCTCCCTTGCAAAAAAGAGTTTTCTCAAAATACTTTTCCTCCCCACAGTCCAAAGTCTGTGAATCACATACATTCAAAAGCCACAGTTACTCTGTAGATCGGGTTTTCCAACATGAGCTTTTAGAACCAGTGGTTTTGCCCAACTTCTCCACAAACATGATTACACCAGCTGGTGCTTTTTCAGCTAATGGGACACCTTGAAACTTGAAAAAAAAAGTAAGGACCCCAGGGTAAAAAAAAAAAAAAAA
>VZRX01010415.1:143852-170334 GCA_013398075.1 Notiomystis cincta
CCCCCTTTTTCTAGGAAATAAAAGTGGTGGCAGAGAAAAGAGGTGGAACATCTCAGGAAATTCTACTGAAAGCAAGTCCAGGGCAGGAAAGTGCCCACATGTCTTGGCACAGGACACATGGAGATGCTGAGCAGAGCCCTGGGTCTGCCTGAGGAGACACAGAGAACTTTTACTATCACTGCTTGGCACAGGTTCAAATTGCTGCTGGGGCTGGGGTTCACCCAAAGTGTCACTGGAGGAGGAAACCAGAGGGAATGTCACACACATGGCAAAGTTGGCATCTCACTTGAGTCCCCTTCTCAAATTGGCTCATTAAAACCCACAAACATCCCAGCCCCTGCCACTCTAGGGAACACTGTGCTGCTCAGAAGTGTGCAAAAGGGCCACAAATAAAATGAAATAAATACAAAAATGAAGGTTTGTTTAATAAAATGATGCCCTGAGAATGGCAGAAGGCTGGCCCTGTTATTCCTGCTTAATTTGGAGACTCATTGTTAAACCACAGATGGGAAAGGATTTTGTGAGTAACCCTGTGAGCCATCATAGAGACTGAGGAGGTTACAGAGTCTGGGAAAACATGTAATAACAGGGCCAGGTGTAAACCTCTGAGTGTGCCTACACAAGCAGGGACTAAGCCTGGGAATGTGCCCAGACCCTTTGGACAAGCCCAGGCCTTTCCATCAATGGTATCCACACACTGACTGTGAAAGGGGCAGGCTGAATCCAGAGGGATGAGAATCCAGAGGGATGAGAATCACCTCCAGGTCCAGCCACTAATGAGAAACCTACACATTTCCTACATCCTTGGATGTGCATGTCTGCCAGGGCAGCTCTGAAAACCAGCTGGAATGCTATTGATATTTTGATGGTGTTTTCAGACACTGCAATCACCTTTCAGTGGGCTGGGGAAGAGGCTGGAGGAGGGTGTGGGTGTTGTTGATGTATCCATATCAGCCCACTGCTTCCAGAAACTGCATAGTCACTGAGACAATTTTCTCAGGGTTTGGCACCAAGTGTGGATTTTAGCTGATGCCCGACGAAAAGCTTAATTTATTTATATGCCACAGTTTTAGAATGTGCCAGATTTCTCTGCTGTCTGTTTGATGAGTATTGGCTCTCACAGCTATTATCTTGAAAATTGGCAACATGTTCCTCAGCATGGTATTTAAACTGAAAAACCAGAAAAAAATAGGGCATAACAAAGAACCTTCAAATTTTACCTTATGTTTGTGCTATTAAAATCTACAGAATCACTGAATGATAAAACAGAACCTGTGACTTTCTGGAAATCACTTTGTCCCAGCCCCTCTGTTCACAGCAGGCCCAGCTGCAAATACAGTCCATACACTGATGCTACATAATTTAGATGCTGTGTGCCCCTTTCCAGCAGGTTTTTGGGAAGACCTTAGGCTCTCCTGAACCCACATTTTCCCCTAACAGCATATATTTGAGTGTCCTCTAATGGCCTTTCCCCATCCCACAGCTGCCACCCCAGAAAAACCTGCCATCCTCATCCTTACACATCACCTGAAGGAAGAGGAACCTGCCAACTTCCAAATAAATAAATTATGGAGACACGAACAGCCACTATGCAGAGAGAAGTCAATCCTGACTTCAGAGGAATGTTGGCACCATCTCTGGGCATCATTCTTCACAATCTTCTCCTGCCTCTCCCCTCTCCTCCCACTGCAAGCCCAGAGCCAGGGCTCTGCTGTGGCCTGGGTCACCATCTCCTGCCTTGGAAGCTTCTTCACTCCAACATTTCCCTTTGCTGGATTTCCAAGGCTTGGCCTCTGTCCACTGCATGACACAGCTCAGTGGTAAAACTCCTATCATCCTAAATACCCCAGAGCAGACAAAGATCCCAAATAGGTGTCAGTCTTTCCCTGCCCAAAAATTGACTGGTGGTGCCCTGTGTGCCCTGGCATTGCACATCTCGATGAAGAGCACCTCAGCTGTTACACACCTGTGAAAATGAGGGTTCAGGGACCATCCTGTGGTGGTACTGGGGCAAAAAGCTAAAAAATCTGATCACCACAAGCCAAGAAATGAGCATCTGAGTGTATTTATGGAGACCTCATTAACAATTTAGGATGTGAACACTTTGTTTCTGGCTGCCTGCTGAGACATTTCAGTGTTCCCCCTGCTGTTAGTCACAGCTACAGGAAAGTGCTTCTGTGCTGGCAAGGTGCTAAGCAGACCCTTTTAGAGACACCTTTTCACACAAACAAGATCAGGCTGGGAGCTTGAATCAAGGGTTGGAGTAACTTCATTTACCTCTAGCAGCCTACAAATCTAGTGCCTAATCTGAATTATTCCTCTGCAGTAAATGATGAGAGACTGGCACCTCCAGAGCAGGATTTATCCCACCTGTCTGAAACACCTGTCTGAAATGAGCCAGATCTGATTCCCCATCCCAAATGGGTAGGTAAATATCCATATGCTGTGTCTGTACATCCTCTGCAGACAGGCAGAAATGTACTGTGCTATTGCTCAGCCTGAGCTGAATCTGCTCTGAAGCACACAGCACACAATCCTGTCACTGGAGCAGGGAGGGCTGAGCCCAACCTAGTACAAAATCCTTTTCATAGGGCTTTTAATTAAGGCTAATTGATGTATTCATGGCAGACAGCCAGACACAGAGTTGGTGCACACCAGTAGTCTCAGACTGTGGGCCAAGCAAGCTTGCATCTCCAAGAAGAAAACAAAGAAGAAAAGCACTTATTTGCTTTATAGAAAACAGATAAAAAGGTTTGTGAGAATATTGCCCCAGATTCCTGGTTCCACGTGCCGTGCATCAGGGGGCTCATTAACATAATATAAGAAATAAATACAATTTATTCAGCATGGCTGGGTCAAGCCCTTTTCGAATGCTTCTGCCATTTGAGTATTCAAAATCCATATGTGCCTTCTTGTCCCACTGTGCACTACAAGGTCGATTTTCTGCTTGACTAAATGCACCCTCAGTAAGGATGATTTTAGTTTGTTTGTCATTTGTTAGATATCACAGCACTGATCTTTGCACAATACTCTTTGTGTCAGGAAGAACATTCACTGCTTTTCTGCCAAAAGAAATGTGGACCTTTTGTCAATTTTAGCTCCATTCAGCACTTTGCTTTAAGAATGTGTTTCATTTGGAAATGCACCATAGCATATTAAACCAAATAAAACATGTAGACATTATGTTAACCATTTGCACCAAAAAAATTAAGAGAGAGTTATAAAAATATTCCCAGATGTGGAAATCTAGATGGATCAAACTTTTCCTTCTGCAGACTATTAAGAGCAACATTAACAAAACCCACTCAAACCCTCTTCTGTGAGAAAATGGTATTTGAAAACTTTGTATTTAAAAATAAAACTAAGAGATATCAATTTTACCCCACCTTACTTTGGGAAAAAAATATTTCTTTTAAGAAACAATCTGTCCCATCCAAAAAGATAGGCTTAGGTTTTCTAAATGCTCAAAATCCAAGTAAAAAAGTGTAAATTTCTCACAATATATCTCTCTATGTCCTCATTCCTAAATTCTATATTAAACTTTTGGCTTTTTTTTTTGTTTTCCCTTCCAATTCAGGACATCTTTCCCCCCCTCAAAAAGCCTCTGAGCAATTTCATGAGCACAACATCTGTTTTCTGACCCATGCAAACAATGACATCTGTGGAACGGTCTCGGTTACTTCCAGAGCAACTGCTCTCAGCTTTGCAAAGAGTACAATGTTATATCTGCAGCTGCCAGTCCTCTGAAACTGTCCTGGGATTCAAAATACACATTAAAGTCCAATTTGATTATCAGATTCAACCTTCACACCTGTGCACTAGGGTTACTCTCCACATGGTGGTAAACGAAGACTGAACTTGAGTCTGTCAATGAGCCCAAACTTTGGTGCAGCCTCGAGCCCCTACAGTTGTGCTACTTCTGCAGAACAGGGAAAAGAAAAATGGGCAAAGCTTAAGTTTGTCACTTCCAGAATCAGCTCTGCTCTAACCCCCATGCCCTGGCAACAACAGAGAAAAAAGGATTTACAAATACAAATTCAGAAGAACTGAATCCTTACTACAACAATATTTTTTTTCAGTAATTATCCTGAAGTGCTGTTCTACCTCTTATATGCAACATTACACAAAAAAAAGCTATTAGAAGTACTCTAGTTCATTTGCTTTGGGAAGTGTTTACTTTTCTGTACACATTTTCTGTACACGTTTGATGTCTACTCCAATGTCCGGAAAGATAAAATCCACTCGTGTGCAGGTAAAACGCTTTGGACACACAAAGCACAGGGTGGGTGCCAAGGATGCTGTTCCCAGCATCTGGCAGGAACATCTGTACAGGTTCTGAGCTCTCCAGGACAGGAAAGGACAGCATGCAGCCCAGAGCTCCCTGCGCGTGCTGCTCGAGCGCTGGCCTGGCTGCAAGGGACACCTCGGTGTCCTTATTGCACTGAGTGGCCACAGGTGGCTGCTCTCAGCCCAGCCCGACCTACAGGGCTGTGATTCATGATTCATGATTTCTGAGAGAGCAGGAATGCCCCAGTCACTCATCACATCATGCAGGACGGGACACGAGTCGCTAACAACTCCATGAAACAACATGAAATGCTCCCAGCAGGGATTTTGGAGGCAAAGTCCTTCAGGATTGCACCAGCCAGAGTCAACCCCACAAATTGGGCCTCCCCCAGCACACAGAGCCTGGGACAACCCCTCTGATTGTTCCTGCAGGACACCCATCACACCACTGCTTTGTTCCACTGAACCTGCAATGGACAGTGCTGGAGTATCAAAGAGCGCTAGAAACAGACCTGGAGTCTCTGTGTTTGTTTCATGAACTTGGTATTTTACACAATTTAGCCACGACACATTTGAACCACTCAAGCTGCACTTGAACTGTAATAGACATTCTGGGCCTGCCCAAATGATTTTCAAGGTCAGACTAATCCTGTTAACACATTCTCTCATTGTAAAGTGGCACAAAGTTACACCTGACTTGCAAGATAAACCTAAACAGAGATCCCTTTGCATGCCATGCAGTTCTACCTAGAATTAATATCAGTTATAGTGAAAGAAAAGCAGTCTGTCACAAAGGCAGAGGAATGCCATTAAGGCCAAAGCTTTCTAACAAAGCCAACCCCCATTATCCTGCTGTCTCTTTTGCAGCATCACTTCATGGCAGGTTGATGCATTCCAGGAATTTTAACGAAGTCTGGCCTCCAGACTGAGCCTGTGTGACTCAGCTCTTCACCAGGCAGCCCTGGGCAGTGGCTGTGTGTCTGTCTTAACCAGCAGACCAAGTCAGGCAAGAACATTCAACACTTGAAACCTTGGCACTTAAACTGTTCCCACAAGGTCTGTACAGACTCCTGCAGCAACCCTGTAACTCCCTAATCCCACAATCCTCCCATCCTTTCAGAGTCCCAGGGTGGGATTTGTAACAGGACATGGGAGGTCCTGTTGTTCTGCAGCTGCAGGATGTTCTTGCAGTCCAAACCATGGCTTAGAGTCATGAATTTGCACTTATGTCAGAAGAGCAGCTGCAAAAAACAGCTGAAAAATTTGACAGAGGCAACTGCAGCTGCAGAGAACTAAAATGAGCAAATGAGTAGGTGGCCTGATCTCTAGGCTTTGGGAAGAGCTGTCCCTTACTGCTGTGGCTTTTTTGTCTTGTTTGTTTTGTTTTGTTTGTTATCTCAAATTTTCTAAAGAAAGGGCCAGAAATAGGACAGAAAAACCATCACCCAAAAAGCCTCCATGAGTTAACACAACAGAAGCAATGACTTCTTTGGCTTTCTTATGAGCTTTTGGAGCTTTATGAGTTTGGATTTCACAGTCGAAGATATGTTCACACTAAGATGGAGATTCCTAATTGCCTCTACTGCAAATGATGGTTTGTTTGGGTTTTAGGGACTTAGTTTAGTCTAGTTTTCTAATGCTAAAAAATTGATCTAATACTGGTGTGTGATTAGGATGCTCACTAATTAAACCCATGTATTTGATATACCTGATTCATAGTGATACTCTGTGGTAGATACATGTTTTACTCCAGGCACTTTTGAAAACACTTTTGATGCAGGAGGTCATTTAAGTCAGAGGCAGGGGGAATCCTCCTCTGAAGGAGCCACTGTGCTCTGCTGGGCTGGCCTCAAGCTACACCAGGTAACAGCTCTGAAGCTGCAATGGCAATTTCTGCTATGCCTCAGTGTACCTGCATTCAAACCAGTGCAAATGGAGAGGCAAAAAACCCCACCACACTCGGGGCAGACCCAGGCAGAGTCCAAAAGCCCAGCTCCAAACAGGAGATCAAACAGGACCCAGTACAAAGCCTTCTCTGCAAAGCCAGCAGCACCTTGAGGGCGATGCTCCAGCCCAGGAGGTGGAGAGGAGTCTGAGCATGGCCCAAGGCTGGGAGATGCTGATGGCAGTCAGCCAAGAGGAGGGTCAGAGCCTCTGACACAGACCTGAGGGACCCAGTATGTGTGGGACCTGGCTGTGTGGGTGCTGCAAGCCTGCTCTTGAAGTTCACTGTCCCCTCCATACACTGAGGGGGCTCTCAGTGCCCCCTCCATGCACTGAAACCTTCCACGAGCCCAAGGCACGAGCAGCACTCCAGGGAGGCCTCCATCTCCCCAGCACACCCACCACTCTCCCACCCACACATTATCATCCAAGCACCTTGGATAAAGAGAATTACATCCTGACCACTTATTTTCTCTCTTTCTAAAGGCAGCTGCAGACTGATAAATGTCCTCATGGAAGAGAGTGGAGGGGGATTAACTGCAGCCTTTTAACTTCAGGCTTTCAAACCTGCTCACATGGTTCCCAAGAAGCTGAACTATGAGTGTTCTCTCCCTTGCTAAGACCTTGTGCAAAGTCTTTCTGCCAGGGGCAATAGTGGGGACAGTGGGAGAGCAACCTCAACCCCACAAAAATGGGACATGCTAATGAAGATACTGACAGAACTGGACACCACCACTGAGTGCTGCAAAGAGAATTTACATAATGTTACTCTAACAGTTCAGTAAAAATGGCATCAGTAAAAGGAGGATTTCAAGAAAGAAGTTACCCCCAAACACTCAAGGAGTGCAACTGACAGAGCTTCTGTTAGTTTCATTTTGTTACATAAATCACCATTA
Source organism: Notiomystis cincta (assembly GCA_013398075.1). NCBI lineage: Eukaryota > Metazoa > Chordata > Aves > Passeriformes > Notiomystidae > Notiomystis > Notiomystis cincta. The sequence continues at coordinate 150,980 of VZRX01010415.1, forward strand.
TTATTATTATTATTATTATTATTTCTTACTTACGATGTTAAAAGAGCAGGAGGATACTTGAAATAAAAGGCTGTGCATGCACAATACCCACACAAATAAATTCCAGTGATCCACCCTAGCACCAGGCACGGTGCCCTTCCCTGCCCACTGAGCTGAGCCCTCCCTTTAGGAGGAGTAGGGGAATTCATCACCAAATATACAGTATATTGTCATGGAATGATACCAGGAAACAATATTAACAGGAGTCTGAACGTCTCCTTCACGTCGCATTAATCTACTGTTTAACTCGGCAGAAAAGACAGTGAGGAAGTAAAAGCTCAATTCACCCAGCCTGAGATCAAAACTGTCATGGCAATATTGGCAGGTTAGACCCTGATTCTTTAAATAGTACATTGCCTTTGTTAAACAAAAGTCATTCTTTTATTACATAATAGAGATTATAAATAAATGTAAAGTGTGCATGCAGTCAACTGCATATTATACAAGCAATATCTATGTTAATAATTGCTTTCTTTGGCAGGCCAGAATCCAGCTGGACATGCAATATTTACATATCAAAATCCTTGGTGTGTTCAAGTCATATTGGATGCAAGTGAAAATATATATGTATATATATTTACCTTATACACACACATATATATATATGTATAAAGGTATATATACACCTCTGCATATATACTGTATACATATATACACATAGGTATATGCTAAAAGTGGATTTCATCTTTTTCAGATTCAGGTGATGCAGGCCTTGAAACACTAAAAATATCCTGACAGGGTATCTGGGGAGGGGACTGGGGTGATAAATGAGACTTGGGGGAAGAGAGCTGGGATACGTTCTTTTCAGACAATATTTTTAAAATTTCTGCCACCTGCTTCTCAAGGGCAGCCATCCTACTGCTTAGCAGCTGGATATCTTCTTTGAGTTCGTGCTTGACTTCCTGCAGCGTGGTTTGTAAGGCCTGCTCAGGAATGGGGTAGAAAGGACACCTGGCATCCGCCTGGATGGGGCTGTGCTCCAGGGGGCTGCGAGTCTCACCAGCTTTATCCAAGCGAAGGTCACTTTTTGTTATTCCGCTGTCACAAGAGTCTGTTTTCCTCAGCGGGTTTTTATTTACACCGTTCTCCGAGTCATTGGACTTGGGGTCGTCGGACAGCAGCCCCATGGACTCGGCCTTGGTGACGTTGTTCCAGTCCTCCTTCTTCTCCTCGTGGGTGCCCATGGTGTTCTTCAGCCGAAGCCACCCTTTCCCGTTGCCGTTTTTCATCCGCATGGGGCTGTTCACTTTGAGACACTTCTGGTCCCCGTTGCCGTTCGGCTTCAGCTCCATCGCGTCGCGGTTGTTCTGCTTCACGGCCTCGCTGGTTTTCATGTAGGCCAGGGTGGTCTGGATGGGCGTGATCTGCGACACGGTGACCACGCTGGTGCCCGTGATGGAGGCCCCGTTCTGCACGCTCCTGCTCTCCACCTGCAGTTGGTTCCGCTCTGGGTCGATGTGGGTCGAGCCTTGATTGCGCATCTCCTTCTGCTGCTTGAATTTCTGGAAGAGTTTCCGCACGGGGTGGTCCACAGGGATGCTCAGGGTCACCTCGTTCTTCTGGCGCAGGCGCTCCTCTTCCTCCTTCTTGACATCGCTGATCTTGCGGAAGATGATCTGCAGGGGACAGATCCACAACAGAGTCAGCACCCACAGGATGTTGCATGAAAATATTAATTTGAGGTGGGTAAGCAGCCTTGAGAACAGCCATTTCTACCTCAATTCTTAACCCTGATCTTTATTTCCATCTTAATTTTCAAATTTAATTCAAATGGAGCTCATCAAGACACAGGAACCTCAAGGTTAGTCACTATATATCTATACATACAGACACACACACACGCACTTTCTTAGCAGGACACACTAAAGTGGGTCTCACCTTTTTCCTTGAAGCAGAAGACACTACTACTTGAAGAACTAAAAATATCCCAACACCAGCAGAAAGAAAGAAACTGAACAAAGAGAAGAGAGCAGTCGACAAAGAACCCAAATACTGTGATGCCAACCTACCCATTACTCACACTCATACCTGCTCCGTCACTATCTTTAGCACAGATCAAAAGGAAACAGTAATTCAGCAGGGACCCCACAGGTGTAAAATTAATTCAATATACACACCCTTCCAGAGGCTGGAAAATCACAATGTACTCAATACTTTTTAGCTTTGCTGTTAGGGCTTTTTAGGAATGGCTGGAGGGTGCAATTAGCTTCCCCACTGCCATGTGTGTGGCTTCACACACTTTAAAAGTGTTTACTGCAGAGTTAGTGTGTCTAACATGTGTAGGTGAACTGGGAACACCAGGGATGAGCAGCTTAACAGGGCTGTGTGGCTGTAAAACCCAGCAATATCCACCATCTCATCATGCCACCCCATTTAATGCTGAGTTATGTCACCCTGCAGCATGTCTCAGGCTGCTGCAGAAAAAGGAATTTGAGCCTCAGGCTGGAGGAAGATCCACAGAGCAAAACTTTTTTGTTGATTTTCTGCATGTTACTCATATGATTTTATTTTGGTTTTTTTAGGCTCATCCAGTTATCTTCAGTGTGGGACTGAGGCAGGATAGGGAAACTGGTTCTGTTTGGCAACAGTGTAAAAAGCAGCCTATGATTAAAGACAAATATGGACTGTAAAGGGATAGTGTGGTAAGGAAAGGAAAACAAAGCCCTTGAAATACACAAATAAAACCTTGTCTCAGTCAGCTGTAGGTTTTGAAATATCAACTTGAGTATCCATATTTTAGTATCTATTTACTTTCAAGTCTCACATCTTCAGAAGTCAGCAGAGAAGTGCCATGATGGCTACAGATCCTTCACTGCATGAATCTGGGATGAGCTGGACTTCAAAGCTTCATTAGAGAGCTTTCAGAAGCAGTAGATATATCCTTGCCTGCTGCTGATAGATGCAGCTGCTTATAATAATTTGGTTAACTTGCCTATTAGAAGCCCAGTTAAAAAAATATAAACAAAACCAAGGGTCAACCATGGAAGTTATTTTCATCTGGCTCCTCTGACCTAGATGTAGTGACACATTCCCTCATTTGGAGGTTCCCCTTCCTCAGCAGCTGCCCTCATGGAGCTACTCTTTCTCTCTCAGGCCACTGGGGAGAGCAAGAAAAGTTGCCCTTGACTGAAAACTGAGTGATTCCATTTAATTGAAGCCACGATCTCTAAAGGCAGATTTGGAGGGTGGGTTGTGTGTGATGTTTTTGGTTGTGCCTCTCTTTCCCCACGTGTGCAGCACCTCTGGCAGGGAAAGCATCCAGCTGCAAGGATGTGTCCCCAAGGTGTCTCAGGGGACACTGCTGGCTCCTCTCTGGTGTCCCTGTCTGTCTGTGCTGACTCCCTGAAAACACCTGCACTGGGGAAAACACCCTCTGCCCAATGCTTTAAAAGGCTGTGGAGTGACAGGACAAGGGGGAATGGCTTTAAAATGAGAGTAGGTTTAGACTGGAGGCTAGGAAGAAATTATTTAAATTCTTTACTGTGAGGGTGCTGAGGCCCTGGCACAGGGTGCCCAGAGAAACTGTGGCTACCTCACACCTGGAAATGTTCACAGCCAGCTTGGATGGGGCTCGGAGCAACCTGTTCTTAGTGGGACTGGGTGATCTTTAAGGTGCCTTCCAACCCAAACCATTCTATGTTTCTATGATTCCCCTGCTTTTTGGCCACAAATCTATTTCACAGCCTGAGCACCCTGCTCTCCTGCAGCCAGCATGTGCCTGGCAGGTGCTGTCCAGAGGCAGTGGGGATGCTGGAAGGGAGCAGCTGCCAGCAGCCTGGCACGGGCCTGTGGCACCTCCCGCTCCAGCACAACCCTGGATGTGCCACTGGGAAAGGGAACTCTGACAACTTCTGTCCTGCTGCATGTTTATCATGACCAGAATGACAACAACAAAGACCACAGCAGCAGCTTTTGATTCCTCTCCAAAAGCTTGCACTTCACTGAAAATTACACTCACCTCCCTTTCTTCCCACACCTGATCTTGGTTCTTTTCTCCCTCTGCTAGAGTCAGTTCAAACCTTCTGCAGACAGAGGTTATCTCCCTGCACAGAATAACCTGTGGCTGCTGCTGCTGGGTTTGGCAGCAGAAAAGCCAAAACCTCTCTAATCTGACACCACCTGTACCTCATGCTCCTGAAGTGGGTCCTTAGGAAAGCCAGGAAAAGACTGTGGAGCGTTTTGCCCCAGAGCCACTTGGCCAGGTGTCCCTCAGATGGGTTGAGCCCAGTGGCAGGGGGGTCTGGGCCTGAGTGCTGCTGTGACTCAGAGCAGAGCAAACACTTTGGGAAAAGCTGAAAGGGATGGGTGGCCAAGGTGGCAAATACCATCAGACACACAGGGCAAAGCTGCTCTTGCTGTGTGAGGCCAAGGACTCGATAACCACTCACAGCCTTGAGCTTTGCCCCCACTTTGTGCCCATGAAGTGGAGAAGAACACACCCAAAGCCCTGTTGTCACCTCCTCAGAACATGTTCTCTCAGCTTCCTGCAGGACACAAGCTGACAGAGCTCTTCAATGAATTATTTCCTTTTTCTCCTCTCAGGACAGAAGGTACTACAGCCTGGAATGGTTTGAAGAAGCAGGTCTGCTGAATGCTGAATTAGTGCAGAAAATGCTCAGGGGCTCAGAAATCCAGGGTTTAGCTGAGAGTCAAGAATTCAGGACTGATCTACCTCAGTGGAGCCCTATTTCCAATGGAGCAAAGGTGGGCAGATGCTGGGCCTGCTCCCCCCAGCTTTCTCATGTAGCCTGTATGGATTCATAGCTGTTTATTATTTTCTTTTTCACCCTGAAATGCATAACCAAGCAGACCCTCACATCCCAACTGACCCTGTGGAATGACAGACATCACTTTGGATGGAGGCTGAGCTCTTTCTTGGGCCTCACACTCCCACTGAACTACTCTGCCATCAGGAGGAAATCATTTCACCCCATGGAGAACTTTCCCCTCTTCCCTCCCCTCAACCAAGGAAGATGTATCCCTAGCACAGCAAGGATCTAGTTTTGGTCAGGAGTACTCAAGATCAATAGAATATATACAAGTAAAAGAAGAGAAAGATCTTATACAAAAAACTGAGGAAAAAAAGCCAAGATGTGAATTCTAACACTAACAGAGCAATACTTATTTTTCATTACCATTTTTTTTCCATATTAGGAGATTTATCATGAGCTTGGATGTAATCCACTTCCACAGTGCTTTAAACTAAACTAGAATGGTTAAAACATGTTTACAGTTACAAATGTTTACATGGAGACTTAATTCTATTAATGTCAAATAACATTTACCAGCTTTCTTTCTTTACAAATAAGAATCAAAAAACACCTCATGCAATGACATTTCTCCACAAATCCGGAGAGCATTATTTTGAAATCTTAAATCAGATGAGCTATTTCCTTTGTTCCTTTGTCTTCAGAGCAGTTACACATAGGCCTGCCCAGAGGTATGTCCCAAGAATAGACACAAAAGAGTTAATCAGAAGAAGCTGAATTAAGTGTGCATAGAGTTTATCTCAAGGAGTAAAAAGCTGCACCCCTGTTTCACATCAAGTTCTAAATTCATTAATATCACAGACATTAAGTGCAGGACTCCCTTTATGGATCAGATTGTGAAAGATTGTTCCTTGTGACACAAACTTTGCCCCACAGGACCAGGTTCCTGTTTTTTCTTTTAGTGTATTTATTTTGGGAAGGGGCAACAGAGATGATGTTAATTACTGAGCTGGCAAAGATGAAGCAGGGGACTGAAATATCCAAGTTATTTGCGAGGCAGGCACGGAGGAGACAACAGCAATTTGAGATCCTCCATCTGATCTCAAAATCAGCCTCCTTTCCCTCCCTTCCATACCAAGAGGTGACTCATGTGAGTGTGAACTCTGTCCCTTCCAAAGGGGGACCTCACCAAAGGTACTGGCCACATGTCACTGCTGGAGCAGCTCCTGTGAGGTGCCAGCTGGTACAACCAGCTCCAAGCCAAGTGCAGATGAGGAGTCAGGGAGCCAGCTCAAGGCTGAGACACACACCCTGAATTAATGAGTGAAGCTGTGGCCTCCTCAGGTGCTTTGAAATGCATCCCTTGTCTGCTGTCTTTTTTTGTGCCAGTACTGTGAAAATCATCCCTCCATGACCTTGCTCCATACAGGAGATCCACACAAAGATCCCTTAATAAGCGACTCCAAAGCAGGTACGTGAGGGGATTAAAGAACTGTTAAAAGTCTTGAAGAGCTACAGTAAGTCCATAAAAAGTGGCAGGTGTTTGACCAGAGATCATCCTGTCCTGTGCCTGAACATCCCATGCTGTTGTTAGTGGTGTTCAGTGTGTGCCTGCCCCTCTGCACAGAAATCCACAGAAAGGGACAGGGATGTATCCAAAGGGCACACGGTTGTCATGGTGATGGATGCAGCCCAGAGGAGGGAGGGAGGGAGGGAGGGCCACACAAAGCCATCAAAAAGCAAAGATTTTCACAGTGTGAAGACCCTGTCCTGGGAGAATTGGTCTGACTCAGCTCACTGGACATTTCTGCAGCACAAACACAACACTTCAGTCCCCACAGCTACATCCACTCATTACAGCACAGACCAGGCTGATGTCGGTGCTGGTCACCTCTCAAAAGTTTGCTCCAGGGGTAATTATCTTGTCTGCATCAATTTCTTGTAGAAGCCCCATCTCCCTTGTATCTGATTGTTCCAACCCAATGCATTTGTCCAGATCCCTGTATTTTTGTTCCTATTTAATACAGCAACATCTTAGAACACATTTGAGACCAGTGAGATAAAAATCACAGAGTAACAGGATCATTAAGCTTGGAATCAAGACCAAGTCTGAACCGGGTTAATAAATTTGAAGAAATATAGGGCTCTTTTTAACCTGGACCCATGTGACAGCACAGATCCAGAGCTGTGCTTGAAAACAGATGGAGCAAGTGGGATGAGTGGACAAAGTGACTTGGAGCTTTCCAAGTGATGGAGGCAGGATCTCAGGGAAATGCACCCTTCCTTGGACCACGCTGCAGGGCTGGCAGCTGGTTTGCAGTTGGCTGAGACCCACTCAAAAGCTCCTTCACCAGCTTTCAGATCCCACCAGAAGGATTTGGACTCCTCCAGGAATGTCTAATTCCCACTAAAAGAGGGAATTAGAGTGTCCTCACAAGGGGTGTTGGTCTTGGCACCCTTTTATACAGGCCTTTTTTAATTTTGGAAATAGGAGAGCTACCTTCCCTTGCCTCCTTGGCCTGAAATGACACAAGCTTAGCTGAAGCTGGAAAATGGATTTTAAAGTTTTGGGTGGTATAACCAATATCCAATACTGCAATAACACAGATCTCATTTTCTTTGGAAATAATGCTACAAAGCTGTACAACATAAATTACCGCGAAGACATCTGCAGAAAATACTATTAATTTTCACATCTTGGAGTGCACTGTACAAAAGTAATTTACGTTTTTGTCATGCTAATGTGGAAGGAGGATTTGTGTCAGATCCAGGATTTAGACACAGGACACCCCAGTACAGACAAGTGTGCTATTTCCTGCTCCTGAAAATACATAATACATAAATACATTTCCTGCTCCATAAAAGACACCCAATTTCCAGAGCACAGACTCTCGGAACAGGGCTCACCTACAAAGCCTCTGTCTGCATCTGAACTCACCCTCCAGGAGCCCTGCACAGCAGAGGGAGGAAGAATAAAGCACTTGGAAGGTGTGAGTCATTTCACCTGCAGCTGGATGTTAAAGCAGGTCAGACAAGCTGTGCCCTGAGATGCCTGTTTGTCTCCTGTGTCTGTGCAGGGAGCTCTGTGCCTGTGTGCAGTGGGGATGGAGGATTCAGAGCCCTACCTCTGGCAGTGCAAATGTCAGGGTTTGGTGCAAAAAGCCTCCTGTAAAGTTTTTCTCTATGTGTCTGTGTTCTGCATCCTTCATCTGATTCTATTTTTATTTCTCCCCCAGCATGTTGAGGTATTGCCAGTCCCTGGCTGGGATGAATTCCCCACAGCCTCAGGGACCAGCCAGTCCTTACAGACAAACATTATTATTTTAAAAGCTGCAGAGGGAGGACAAGCCATGACTGCCCAGGAGACCCTGCCAGACTGGTGGCTCCCAGTAACAGCTTGTGGAAAACCAGAACTTTTTGCCTACATGGAGCAACTGGATGAACAACCAGCAGGGAAGGGAAAGCCACCCCCTCCCCCTTCCCAGGAAAACTTCCAGCAGGGAACAGAGCTGCCCTTCCCACAGCCCCATGGAAACTGGAGACCACCTGAGATGTGTCTGTTCCTGTACACCCACCCTTCTCACTGCAAATCTCACCCCACTCCAGATGCTCTGGGACAGATCCTGCTGGGATCACTCCCACCACTGGCACTAAGCACTGCCAAACCCAGCAGAGCCTTCCCAGGCCACTGCTCTGATGGGCTCAGGGGGTCTGGGATGCTTCATCCCTCAGTCCTTGAGGACTGGTTCCCTCCAGGAGCCTTTAGTTGTCAAAACAGAGCATATCTGGGATCCTCTTTTCTGATATTCTGAGAACTAGGCCAGTCAAGCCCAATTCCTAATGTACAACCCTTGGTAAAAAAGTTACTCCAAAACCAAAGTGTTTTTAAAATCTAGGCAGGTCCCAGAGAACCCAACTCACTATTAATACTTGATGTTAAAATGCTTTTAAATCTTATTTTTCAGATTTTTTTTCCAAAAAGCTCCCCAAGACATTACTAATACCTGATGGTAAAATGCTTTTAAATCTTATTTTTCATTTATTATCTTTAAAAAAAAATACTTCCATGATATTAAAAAATCTTCCTTTTTTTTTTGTTTCCATGAATTAAAATGTGAATTAAAAAAGTTAAACTATGAAAGACTGGACAGAAATGGATGAATAGGAAATGACCCCACACAAGCCTTTAGGCTGCTTCCCCTAATTTACTCCTGCAAATCTCCATAAACTCTTAGCTCACTTTATTAATCTGCACTCCAAAGATGCAGAGTAGATGGTTTGAAATGATGGCTTTATTGTTCTTCTGCTCCCTACACTCCTCAGATAGCTTCACTTTGATGTGAAATTCAGCCTCAAAAACAAACTGCTCTAACAACTCTTTTAATTGCTCTCCAGTAAATTCCCCTTAATCCTCCTGTCCCAGGAACTGTTTTGTGTTAAACCACTGCTCCATCTGCGTGTGAGAAAGGAATCGCTGTCCTTGGCTGTGCACTGAGAATGACTGACTGCTGAGCAATTAGTTAATCTCCAGGATAGGGATGTTTCACTAAACAGTCTTTCATGCTGGATTTTGGAGGAAAAGAAGATTTCTGTAGGTTAGTCTTCCAGCTGCTAGAAAGAAACAGTAAATAATGGCCTTTCTGCAAATTTCCATTGATCCTGGCTTCACAGACACAGTAGCATGCTACAGCAAAAGCTTCCTACCAAGCACATTTTAATTTTGCTTTGGAGAAACTGCATTCACACACATTCTTCCTAAGCAGCCACAGAATTGACCTATAAAAGATGTGAAGATTTCCAATCTGAGTAACAAAGTGAAGTCTCTTCAAGGAAATGAGAATTATTTCCATGATGTTGAAAAAGCCCTTTTAAGGGATATCTAATGGCATTTAAATGCAAGGAAGAGGTTCATTCTTTTATGATGACTTAATAAATATCTTTGTCCCCCAAGCTGTTCATCTAAAGAAAAATCAGGACATTTAATGAGGGAGAGACACTTCAGAAGAGCACAACAACAGCCAAAAACTGATTTCCAAAGTCCAGAAATTCCATCACCTCTTTACTGCTTGCCCTGTGGTTTAGAAATTGATTACTGTAGGTCAAATTTTAATCTGGTTCCATTTCATGTTCACAATCAATTCTCACAGCACCTGAGTGCTCTTGCAGAGAGACATCTGTGCATGCTGGCAGCCAATTAGGCTGATCTGCATTTGTGGAAAAGCATGAATATTAAGAAGAAGGAGGTTGAGAGTTTGACTGATCTACTCCATGCTTGGTATGGATCAGAAGTCATCCTGATTTCATTTAAAACATGTCTGGATTGGAGAGGAAGGAGACGTGGGAAGAGATCCAAGTCTCATTTGTCACATCCCTGGAGCATCGTGGCCAAACACGCAGAGCACCAAGCTGGGATTCACAGGGATGGATTATCCTGCTGGCCTGACCTTCAGCCAAGTGGGAAGTCCTGCACAAATCACTCTGTCTCTTCATGTCTCCATCTCCCCTGGTGTAAGAGAGGATAATAACACTGCCCTCATTTCCCCAATTAACTGGAAATCCCTCTGTCATTGCTAACTATTTACAACTGAGAGCCTAAAATCCATGGCTGACAGCAGAGAGAGGTCACTGTGCTGGCCTGTTGCCAAAACTGAGGCTGTTCATTAAAAAAACCAAACAATCAGTCATTGAAAAAATACACATAGGTGTTCTCAGGGTTTCAGCTTAAGACCAAGGGTCCCAGGTACTGCTGCTGCCCTGAGATGTTTAGGGCAGCCCATGGTGGAGGGACAGTGCTCCATGCAGTCCTGTCCTTGCCCCCGAGACATCAATCCCCAGGCTGATTAAAGGTACCAACACCTACAGACACCTGCTCTGCAAGGGAGGATCAGTCAGATCACTCAGACAGAGTGATGGACACTGATTCTTTAGACATCACATGTTCAGCAAAGTGTGGGCTGAGCTAAGGAGTCAGATTTCCAAAAGAAATGCCAAAACCTTTCCCTTTACCTCCCTTGGCACAATTATACAGATTTACACCAGCTACAGGAGAGCAGCTCAGTCTCTCAATCAGGAGCTCTTCTGTTCTTTCCCTCACCCAGGCCTGAGCACCTCCTGCCCAGAGATGCTCCCATCTTTTCCTGTCCTAGGGGGAAACAACTCACAGATTCAGCTGCTGTCTCTGATGTCTGCTCTGTTTTTCTGCTTGGAAAAGGATGCTGAAGAAGGGTCCAGTGCACCTTTGGAAGTGGGGAGATTTGCCACCACTTTTAAATGAGACTCTGGAATTGGAATTGATCACTTATTTTTGCTGCTTTTTCCCTCACTGTTTTCTGTTTTCTTTGCTATAACCAAACAGCAGATGCTTCAGCATGTTGCAGAGCAGCCAGATTCAGAATGATTTCTCCAATACTTTCCAAGTCAGCAAAATGCACCTTCCACATACAAAATTGTTTCAATCGATGAACCAGAAAGGCTACTTTGTTTATGAATTTAGGGTGGGTTTCAAGGGGCTGCTGCTGCTTGGCCTTGTTTAGGGTCAGTCTGTGGCAGAGTGAAGTATTGATCTTGTGGCCCTAGAAGGACTGTGGCCATGGTTTAAATATACACAGTCCCTCCTGGGTTCCTATCACAACTGGGAGCACAGAAGCCCAGTTTTATCCTCCTAATTCCTTTTCAGGACCCTAAATCCTACCCTGAACTCAATAAAAAGCCTAAATTGGACTGGGGAGCTGAAATTATACACTGAATCAGAGTCTAATTTGTTTTCTGTATATAACACAGAGTTGGTTGAACACGGGGAAATCGAGCAGAGAACAGTCTGGGTGTGGCTGCTGCAGTGTAACTATTACTGAGCAGTATCTCCTGGGGACCCCTGCTCCCTCTCTGGACTGGTTTGTCCACTTTGGGATTTAAACTCTCACCTTCCTTCACTCCCTAACAACTCTCCATGTAAACAGGTCTAACCTGGATTGGTCAGATTGTGGATAAGCCCTTGATGTGCTCTTGATGGATGGTATCACATCTTCATCTTTCCTTCCCCTTTCTCTTTTCTTCCCCAGAGATGCAATTATTAAAAAGCAAAGGGCAGGGGAGATACTTCTCCTATTTCTTTGTCTGGCATTAAGGCAGAGAGAAGAGCAGATTTCTCTTGCTGGGATTTCTTTTTTTCCATTTTGCAGAAGTTTCTTTCTCTGTATAGCACAGAAACCCTACAAGGAGGGAAGCTGAGATGTTTACAGGGAGGGGAAAGAGGAGCTCTGCAGATGGCTAAAAATCCAAGCTCATTAGACCCAAGATCTTTCACTGGATGTGGAGGAGAATCCCAGCAAAGACAGCCTCCACCCACCCCAACCAGACCATCTCCTGACTTTCAGAGAACCCCAGGGCTGTAAAGAGATGGTGACACGTGGCACCACCTGGCGCACTGCGACCACGTTGTCACCAACCTGCACATCACCATCAGGTGCCCCAGGGCTCAAGAGCTGAAGGGAGCTCCCCAGTGCCCCCCAGCCCAGCTGGGGGGTGCAGTGCTCACTGCCAGACAGTGCCCCCTTCCTTCCACGGGACAGTTCTGGGTCCTTGCAATATCGATCGGATCGATAGCTGCTATCGGCAGTGGCCGAATAAACGTCAGTCACAGCACTGCCAATTGATCCAGGCTCATCTGGGCTGCAGATGAGTTACTGTCTCTGCACTTTAGCAGAGATGATTGAAAGAAGAAAACAGCCTTCACTTCTGCCAGGGTCTCCTGTGGGGATAGGCTGCTGGGCAGGGAGAGGGAAGCACAGTTCAAAGCCTGCAGACAACAGCAGGGTGGTTTCGGCTGGGGGCAGACTGCAGGAGAGGGGAGGAAGTGCCAAAACACTTCATAAGCTGCTCTTCAGCCTGGTTTAACTTGAAGCAGAAAATCAATCATCGATAATAATATGCAGCACTAATCCACTGCTCCCCTTTCCCGGTATTGGAGGAAGTGGGATTTACGTAGCTGCCACTTGTGCCAGAGGCCAACACCAGGGCACAGGGAGGTCATGCATCGCTTGCCCAGGGTCATGGAGCTGTTCAGGATGAGCTGTGGGGGATGGAACCAAGGCTTCCAGCCCAGAACTCCTATAGCAGGAAAATCTACACTGCAAAAAGATTCAACATATAAATATATTTAATAGAAGTTAAAGAAAATTATTAATATAATAACAATCTTTCTCTTCACCACTGTCCTGTCTGGAGTGTAGAGTTCTGGATTTGAAATAATTGAAAGGGCTCAACTTTGATTGTAGTTACTTGTTGAAATTAAATCCAGACCAGGACAACTTATTACTGCTCAGGTTTGTGTTGGAAGAGGGGTGAGGAGGGAGGCAGAACTACTTCTGTTTATTTAGTGACAATTTTCAGAAGGTTGTGCTTTTATTCCAATGAAAAATATCAAAATCTTTGTGCTTGGCTTCTGGCCAGCCCTGCTTGTGACAGACCCAGTGTTCCTGCATATCCCCAGCACAAAGCCACACAGAACATAGGCACAGAGGATTTGCAGAATTCGTGTTCTCTTCTCTGTGTTTTTGCCTCTTACTGCTTTTTGCCTGAAGACTAAATGGTCTCACTAAATGCCTAAGAGATTCTCTCCATTTACAAAGTAATACATCAGCAAAAGAATTGCAAATTGTTCCCCAAATGTACTACTCTCTCTTGTCTGCTTTAAGTGGAAATTTAAATTAATTGGAATCATTATGGCTTTCTTTTTTAACTTAAATATTACTGTACCAGACTATAAAGTGCCTGAAATTTAATCTGAAGTCTTCAGACTTGAAAAAGCGTTTTGCAGCTGAAAGATTTTTGATTTTTTTCCAGCTATATCCACTGGTCCAATAAAAAATAACACCCATTGCTATCAGCTCTGCTTCTGACATTGAGAACATTCTACCTGGCTTTCAGAAACCTTGGTTTTATATGGAATGTGCCACCAGCTACTCTGTTCACTTCATCACTTTCAAGGTTTTGTTAATTTATTGAAAAGCTTTTATAGCAGGAGCTCCAATTAAAACAATGCACTTCCACTGCCACGTCGTGTGGAGCACCTTTGGTTCTGTCTGGAAGCTGTAAGTCAGAAAGGAAGGAAGAATTTTTAAAACCCAAAAGGAAGGGACAATGGGCAGCCTCTGCACCTACAAGAGCCAAGACACCATCACCTTGTATTGCAGAACAGAGGTGGAACATGCTGCAGTCACTGCCAGACCCTGCTCACCTGCAGCAGGGCTAAGACCAGAGACCCATTTACTGGGGAGAATCACTGACTCCAGGCTCAAGCTGGCTCCAAAACATTCCAGTAATCCTGACTGCAGCAGATTTAGACTGGTGGATGGGCAGCCTTTTGTTTCTTTCCCATTTGCTTCTAGATCCCAGGCAAGGACCTGATCTTTTGGGCTGCCTATGTCACACCAAGGGGAAGGGCACCAGGGCTCCTTTTGTCCCACAGCAGTGTCCCCCTGCAGAAAGGCAGGATCCAAGAGGATGGAGCCTGGCTCTTCTCAGTGGTGCTGAGCGGGAGAAAATGGGCAGCAACTGATGCACAGGAGTTCCCCCTGAACATGAGGAAGGACTGTCCTGTGCAGTGACTGAGCCCTGGAACAGGCTGCCCAGAGAGGGAGTGGGGCCCCCCTCACTGGAGATATTCCAGAGCCATCTGGATACAGTCCCATGCTCTGTGCTCTGGGATGGCCCTGCTGGAGCAGGGAGGTGGGACCAGATGATCCACTGAGGTCCCTTCCAGCCTGAACCATCCTGGGATTCTGTGATTCTCTGATTAGGCTGCACTCAGAACTGCTCTCCCCTGTCTCTGTTCTCAAGCCCAAAGTTCACACTGCACCGTGGTTCTGTGCTCAGCCAGCCAACCATGCCAAATTACCTCAGTTACTCCTTCTCCTATACAGTCCATTGCCATATGAGAGAAGACTGAACCTGTCTGCACCGAAGTCAGGACACTTCTGCCAGTGCTCACTCCCTTTCTACAGATCTTATGGATGAAACCCAAGCTCAAATGACCACTGACCATATCCCAATGCCAATCTTTCCCATAGGATGCTCTGCAAACAAAGCCACAGGGATGATGCCAGGGAGAATTGGCTGGGGCAATTCAGCAACTCACATCTCTGCTTCTCAACTCAGAGACACAGCAAAAATCCACTGGCAGGGTGATCTGGCAATTCTTTTAGCTTGAAATCAACACTTGGAAAGGATGAACACCTCTGAAAGACAGGGTCAGCCTACTGCACAACAAATGTGAAATAACTCAGTTAATCCATTGGGAAATCCAAATCTGACAGGCAAAGAAGACCAAAAGGTTATTTAAACTTTTAAGATCTGCTTCATTTAACTATAGAAAGCTTGGTGAAATAACCTTAAAAAGTATCCCTGGGATTCTTCAAGTGAAACATCTCACCCAGCAAGATCTAAGCTTTTCCCAGCTGGGAGCTCTTGGTTGGCAGTGTGTGATTAAGGAGTGCTGGCTGTTGGAACATGCTGTAATTGCCTTTCAGATGGTGACAGCCACTGCTTCAGTGGGGAGGAACCACTTGGGGAGAAAAAGGAAGACCCAAGACACAAGCATGCAAACATTGAGGAGTATGCTGTCAAGGAGAAATACATCATGAAGAGGATGTGCTTCTTTGACCTAAACTTGTCCCTTTAGCCTTAAGTGGCTGATGTAGCTCTGCCACTGAGGGTGCTTTAGCTCAAGAAACTGGAGGAGTAACAGTATTTTAGAGGCATCTGTAATTGTCTGCAGAGCAGGGACCTTCTACTTACAGCATAATCAAATTAAATTAATTTCTAGACAGCAAAGACCACATTTCAGTGATTTTCCTAGTGTTTCCTCCTACTTGAATGTGCACCAGCAACGAGTCCTTCCTGTCTGGGGCAGAAAGTCAAGGGAAATCACCCGCAGCCAGGAAAGCCAGGAGAAGAGCCATCCACCAGCTAGTGAGCTCTCTACCACAGCATGGAAACACTGCATCAGCCCTGTGAAAATTCAGTGTGCTGCTCCCTGAGGTCACTCGTGCAGAGAGGGAGTGGCTGATGGCAGTCGTGGCAGAGCACCACGGGGCTGCCCAGGTGACACACACCCCACGAGGATGATGGGCCCTCCCTGTCCCCAAAGGGACAACTGCAGGTTTTCCCAGCTCAGGAGATGTCACTGAGCTGCTTGGCAAGGGGTGACTCTGCAGAGCCTTGCATTTATTCCTGAGGGGTATCTGCAGGAGGAAGAGGCAGCACAGAGAGTTACCAGTGGGGCTATGGGGATGGCATGGACAGATGGTGTGGTGAAGAGCCATTTCCTTCCCCCTGGCATGCTGACTGCACTAAATCAGTCCCTGGGCTTTCATGGCAACGAGCTAAGGCTTTGCTGGGAAGGGTTTTAACCAGCTGACTCTCTCCTACTTGTGGGCATCATTCTATTGGGTCCCCACACTTGGAGAAAGCTCCTTCCATTTTTCTCATGTGCTTCCTGGTGATCTTCCCTAAAACCTGTATCACAGCCATCACCCCTTTGCTAGATGTGTCTGTGAAGCTCACCAGCACTGGTTTTGTTCCATCCATGTACTCAGACACTGACACAGGATGCTCCATAGGGGCTGAGTCTGCTGTTCCTGCAGCCTTAGCTTATCTCACTGCTCCAGACCTAAACAAATTAGTTTGTAATCCTCAGGACTGTATACTCTGGCATATCTGGCTTTACAAGCCATCAGAAATGACCTCCTCATGTAAAACTGGAGTCAATCCCCTCTCCCTGTCTGGGGCTAGAAGAAAACCCTGAACCTGCACAAATAACAGGTCTTTGCAATCAATAACATTGACAATTCTGTATTTCCCTGTTTGTGGCCATGCTTCACCCTGTTTACACAGAGTCTGTATTGCTTTCTACCACTCCCTGTGCACACACAATTAATGAAACACCAGCTGGTGCAGGATAAACACTGCTGCAGGGATGCAAAACGACACCACACAAAAGTACAGATCTCCACCTCTGTTATTTTCCATCTCAGACTCTGTGTTTGCCTCCCAGAGGTCCTTCTGAGCACAGAGACTTTGGCTAAAGCATCTCCTTGTTTTTCCTGATGTCTGAAAAATCCAGCCAAACCCAAATCTCCCACACAAGGAGTTCTGCAGCTACCTTCTCCCAGGAAGGTTTTCTCCAGGAGGCTGACTCTCCTCAGTGCCTCAGATGCTGGGGGATGCCTACAAATGTGTTGGATGTTAAGACCATGAAGGTGCCCAGAGGGCTGGAGCAGCTCAGCTGTGATGAGAGGCAGAGAGAGTTGGGCTTGTTCAGCCTGGACAGGGCTCCAGGGAGGCAGACCTGAGAGCCCCTTCCAGTATCCAAAGGGGCTACAAGACACCTGGAGAAGACATTTGACAAGAGCACACAGTAACAAGACAAGGGGAAATGGCTTTAAACTGCCAGAGGGCAGGTTTAGGGTCGATTTAAGGAAGGAATCTTCCCTCTGAGGGTGGCACTGGCACAGGTTGCCCAGAGAACTGTGGATGCTCCATCCCTGGAAGTGTTCAAAGCCTCATTGGATGGGGCTCAGAGCAATCTGGGATAGTGGAAGTAGTGTGGAAATGATCTTTAAAGCCAAACTGACCCAAACCATTCTGTAATTCTGTAATTCTGTAATTCTGTGTTCTACCATGGGGTAGGGCTGATCCATGGGGCCAGAGCATCTGCCCTCAAGAGGGCCAGAAAGGTTAAATTAGGCTGCTGGGGGGTTTGTAAGTCCAGTCTCTGTCCCAGCAGGTTCCTTACCATCCCTGTTAGCAGCTGCCTGACATGTTGGACCGAATTTGAGCCCAACAGGCCTGGCAGGAAGCTCTTCATGGGACACATACTACAAAATTTGTAGCAAATGCTTTAAGTTATGGTTGATGGTTCCTTGGGCTCAGCCAGGCATCTGTTTGGTACATTAATGCATGGCTGCACTGAGCTTGTAAATTATTATTCATGTACTTTTGTAGAACATCTTGAGGTTGTTGGCTGAGTCCTTCACTAAATGGGAACAGGGACAATTATTCACACATGAAAAACATGCATGATTCAGTTCATCCATTTACATTTCTAGTGCAGCCTTCCTTGGCAGCCTGGCTCATACAGCCTGGGAGAAGCATGGCCATTCATAATTGAGCTGCTCTGACCAACAACTGTTCCATTTAAAAATGGATTTACCTCAGACACACAATGGAGATGGAAATTCACTACAGTGGCATGGAGTAGAGGAAGGCAGAATTGGCCAAAATAGTGAAGTTAGACACAGAAATTAATTACTGAGATGGCAGGATGCTCTGCTAAGGTCAGGAACATGGATGAGGAAAACTGCATGTCTGTGCACTGAGAGGGAAGCAATGGGCACGAATGGAAAAGCAAATTTAATCATAATAAAAATTCTTCATTTCATCTGACCAGTTAGAAACACCCTGATTAGAAATGACTGTTCTTTGCTGCTGTCATCTGCTGGTTGCTTAGGTCTCTATTTTTACATTTTTAAGGGAGTGTGAAGTGTTTTAGACTCTCAGAAAAAGCCAGAGCCTGTTCCTGCAGTAACAGGAGTGCTGTTCATAATAAAAAGCAGGACAATGGACTGCTTCCAAAGGGATATGTACTCACAGAGCATGGAGAGATAAGATACTCTGGAGGTACAGTGACTGATGGAAATTTAATATAGGAAACAGTATACAGAATCTTTTTGGCAGCTGAGACAGCTTTGTGGAGTACTAATAAAAAATCTGATATTCACCTACAAGTCAGAGGGTAGCTCCCAAAGTTCAAAACATCAAAAGATCACTGACAGTTTAATTAACAGAGTTAAGAGAATCAGAGGCTTTTATAACTGCTGACACTATGCTTCTTTTTTTTAACAGTAACCTACAACTGATAACTGTATTATGGTTTTCTTATCTTCAGGAAGGGAAACAAATTAAGAGCTAGGGCTGTAAACTCTGAGAAGTAAAAATATGGGGAAAAAACCATGAATTAATAATACATATTCCTTCATAAACACACAGAATAGTTTTGGCTTTCAGCAAGTTGCTCAGAAGTGCAATAATAGGGGACTCAGCTTATTTCAGGTGCATCCCACAGTGTCCCTGTCTCTCCTGACAGCTATGCCCACCTCTGGCATATATTTAAGCATCTCCTAAATTTGCTCCTCCAGACTTTCTTTGCATGGGACCTAAACTGAACCAGCTTGCTAATCACAGCCCCTGGCAAACAATTAAAAAAGGCACAGTCAATCAGCCATCACTAAGTTGGAAGTGACAGCCTGGGGTTTATTTTTAGCTAAAACTAGTGGGACTCATGCAAACTTCCCCACAAAGTTCCTCTGCACTTTTGTTTACAGTTTAATGCTTTCCTACACACACTGTGGAAAGCAGCCCAAAATACCACTGAAAGCAAGGTAAATCTAGGATTTGCAGGGCTGCAATGATTATTATGTGCTGAACCAGCACGTTTGGGTATTATTGCATTTGTGAAGAGTGTGAGCTGAAAAATAAAGGATTAATGGATTTATACTTGCACAGAAAAGAAGGAGGGAGTTTTATTTAGCATTTGAGAAGCCACTTGTT
>VZRX01010422.1:0-29665 GCA_013398075.1 Notiomystis cincta
TTTCTTCTCACTTTTTTTTTTTATTTTAACCTGTGGACTTTAATATTTTCCAGTAAACATTTGAGTTTGTAGGTTGTTGTTTTTAACAGAAGGTGTATTGTGGCAGGGAAAATGAGGTTTCCCACTTCCCTTAACATTCTCCTCCCCCACCCCCCAAGAGATTAAGTGCAAGGGGGGGTAAAAGATAATACAGGAGAGTCACAAAACTTCAAGGGTCTGGTTTAAAGCCACAAAATCCATGGAATGCAGTGAAGAGTGAATCCGTGTCCTTCCTTTTCTCCTTTTCGTGCCTAGGTGGTGGTCCAAGGGGTTAGATTACAACATGTGCTCCAACAGCTAGGCACCACTTTCTATGACTGTATTTCCTGAGCTTTGTGGATTTAAATAATGTAGATAATTTTTTTTCTTGGTGTTTTCTTTTTTCTTCTTTTTTATGGACATGGCTTTTTAAGAGAGATTGTGGATGTTGGTGTACAACTAGACTAAAGGTGCTCGTTATAAAAACACCACAGCCACTGCCTCTGGTTTAACAAACTTAGGAGCGTGGCAGTGGTGAATGTTTTTGCTCCCCCCTACCTTGCCCCCTCTTTACTGAGTGACGTTACAGTGTGGTAACACCCAGACAAGAAATACTGGACTTTTTCCCTCCTCACAGGACAACGTGGACGTGGACTGCAGGTTGTGAGCCTAGACACACCTAGGGGAGGAAGACCAGAAGAGTTGAACTTAAGAGAGAGCCCAACGGAGATAAACGAATGTCCCCACATCTCCAAAGGAAAGTTCATCGGATTTTTACTCTAGAGATCTCATCTTCAGGATGTCATTGAACACTTCCACTGCAGGAAAAGGTGTGGATCCAAACGCAGTTGACACTTATGACAGTGGCGATGATTGGGAGATCGGTGTTGGGAATTTAATAATCGATTTGGACGCCGATTTAGAGAAGGACAGACAAAAATTTGAGATGAATAATTCTAATACCACCAGCAGCAGCAACACCAGCTCCAAGGATTGCGGGGGTCTGGCTTCCAGTGGGGCTAATGCTACCTCAGCCTTAGCTGATGGCCTAAAATTCGCTTCTGTTCAGCCCTCTGCTCCCCAGGGGAATTCCTCTCACAAAGAGACTAGCAAATCAAAAGTGAAAAGGAGTAAAACTTCTAAGGATGCTAATAAATCTCTGCCTTCTGCTGCCTTGTATGGGATTCCTGAGATCAGCAGTGCTGGCAAAAGGCAGGAAGTCCAAGGGCGCCCTGGAGAGGCAACTGGCATGAATTCAGCACTGGGTCAAAGCGTGAGCAGTAACCCAAACGGCAATAATAACAACACCAGCAGCACCACCACCATTGCCTCTTGTGGGAAAAACAAAGAGGAGAAACCAGGTAAAGCCCCAGGCAGCAGAGGCTCCAAGCGGGATAAGGATGCAGGAAAATCCAGGAAGGACAAGCAGCATGACCTGCAGCAAGGCCACCCCAATGGCAGTGGGGGTGGCAATAGCCAAATTCCCTCTGGGCACCTCTATGGCTTCGGGGCCAAGGGAGGCAGTGGTGGAAGCAGCAGCCCCTTCCACTGCACCTCCTCGGCTGTGGGGGAGGTGAGCAAAAGTACCCCGGATTCAGGGTTAATGGGGAACTCTATTTTGGTAAAGAAGGAAGAGGAGGAGGAGGAGAGCCACAGGCGAATCAAGAAATTGAAAACAGAAAAGGTAGGACAAAGCTCCTCTCCACCTCTTCTGTGTTTCCCCATGTCTATAATAAGTGTCCCATGAGTGTCCCATGACTGTATGTCTGGCTCCTCTGTCCTCTCTGCTGTGTATTTGTGACATGTGTATGTCCTTCCTCCTTCCCTTTAAAAACACCCAACAAAACAAAAAAATCCCACCCACCCAACCAATCAGAAAAAAAAACCCAACCCAAAAAACCCAACCAACCCAGAGACCTCTTACCTACAGGGAAGATACCATGTGTCCAGTGTGCTGCTCTTCCTTGTGATTTCCTCTCCCTGTCTCTTGGAGAATGTTTCTGTTTTGTCAGTTTGTTTTAACTGCACTTGCCCAGGACAAATGCAGAGATGACCCTGACTGAGCTGTCCCCGATTTTAGCAGAGAGCAGCAGTATCTGTGGGAAGGCATGTGTTTGCAGGCTGGGGGTGCATAGCTCAGGCTCCAGGCGCAGCAGGTCTTGTATGTGCTGCCTCTCTTCCACAACATCACCAGGCATTCGTGGCCATTCCTCTCCCAAAGTCTAAGGAGCCCCTCTCCCTTCCCTGACCCACTGCCTAGAGCTGAGATTGTGCTTGGGGGAGGAAAGAGGAGCTCTCAGCAGAGAGCGGGGCTCTGCCGTTGCGCTTCGTGGACACGCAGGATGCTGACCGTGCTGGGGGCTCCCGTGGCACTGCAGCCCAGAGGCCCCAGAAGCTGGTGTAGCGACTGGGAGGAAGGAGCCGGCAGACAGGCAGTGCCTCTTGTCTTCCTGGAAGGAGGATGCTGGGAGGAGGGAAATGCACCTTGTGCTGAGAAGCGTGTGTGCAAAACAGCTTTTGGAACAGAGTGGAGCAGTTTGTCTCCTGTCTGGGGGAGTTTTCCTCTCTGAGCCACGCTGGCTCCTGGATTTGAACTACTTGTCTGTTGAGCGGTTGAAATGTGTGAAAGAAATCAGATGGGAGTGTGTGGTTTTATTCCTTTCCATTACAAGGATGCTTTCTGTAGGAATAGATGGCCGCTACTCTATGCTTCGGGAAAGGTGGAGGGAGACCTTGTTGTCTTTTGTCAGCTGCTGGTGCAAGGATGCTCTGGTGTTGGTGGGAGTTCTGTCCCTAGGGCAGAAGCCATCTTCTGGGGGACCAGAGGGCGAGTGTTGGCCCGGGATTACAAGTGTGGTAAATTCTACAGGTTGTTAAACAAAGACAACCTGCTCTGCCTGAAAAATAAAGCAAACCAACACCCTCCAAATGAACTATCTCAAGGTGTTAGACTGTGACTCTATTGTCAGCTGTTGGTCCTAAATTACCTGCTTTTACAACTTCCAGGAGTGAACGTTCAGCAGTGGGGAGACTTTCGAGTCGATGTTAACTGTGCGGTCTGCAAGTGTCTGGGGGGGGCTGAAGGTCTCGGGAGCGGGGAGTTACATCTTTCTGTGACTGGTTACCAGCTTCTGTATTTCAGTCATGAAGCATTTGTAATACTAAGTCGACTGGAGGATTAGATTTGGGTGTTCGTGACATCAGATATTTGTTAGTACTGGAAGATAATTCCAAGGGATTCTGTTCAAGGCAAGGAACAAATTAAATTTCATATCGTATGCATATTATTGCTTTTAAGATAGCATATCTATGGATGAATTTGAATGAGCCTTATAAACTTGTCTAAATGCAGATGAGAAAACGAGATTGCTGTGTAATTCATGTGTATATGTTTGCATTTTGATTTATGAAAAGTGCTGTTCGTGGCAGAAAGGTGTCCAAAAATCTCATGGTCTCTTTATTAACTTAGTACAGTAGGCATTTACTTCTGTTGCCAATAGTCTTCAAATTGCAGTTCTCTAATCTGTTTTAACTATCTAGATAAATTGCCCTAATCCGGTCTTCACAATGGCTGTGGTTAAAGAGTCAGAGCCATTTGATTGGATTCAGTGGCTGCCTGGAATGTGGGAGGTACTGCCCTTTTGCAACCCCCTTAGCCTTTTAATCTCTCAGCCAAATGTTCACATTCAACAATTTTGTTTAGCTGGCAATCTGAACATTTCAGTATCTCAAAGGCTGCTGCCATGGCAACAGAGATTAGAGGGTGGTGTGGTTTCTCCCGTTTTTGTGTTCTTTCAACTCTCTAGTCACACAGGAAATTGTATGAAGAATCTATATACGTACGAGTAATCTTATGTGCAATGTAAATGGGATGGCATGCAAATTCAGAGCAAACACGTATGGAGGAGTCCAGCGTCAGTGGCACACTCTGTGTGTTGTAGATGTCGCTCCAGGAGGAGGTCTGGAGCTTGCATTTCCAGCAACAGCCGCTGCTGTTGGCACACACCGACTTTAATACAGGCTTTGCACATCAGAGTCATGCAGCCTTGGCCATTGTCTGGCACAATAGTGTGCTTGCTAACGTTTCTTAGCTTTTTTCTTAGCCAAGAGTGTTCCCTTTTAGACTAATAATAATAATAATAATAATAATAATATAGCTTGTTGCTGATAATATATAATACTTTAAGTCCAGCCAGTGTCAATATTAGTAACATTCGAGTGTTTTATGTTTGTTGTTCTGTCAATTTTTTTCCCCCCCCAAATGATTAAAGTCATTGGAAAGAATTCTTTAAAGGTTTTGAATTGCTGGAGTGTTATTGCTTTGACTGTTTATACGCTAGAACATATATGCTGTACTTGCACAAAGCAACTTGTATCTGTAGATAAATACATGATTTTCAGCCTGCATGTTGAAATCAATGTTCAGTTATCTTACTGCTGTGCGAGACATGCCTCATGAATTTGGACGTTTCCTTTTAGAATCAAATGAGTTCATGACTGCTGATTCAAAATCTACATGTTTTTATGTGTGGTGTGGAATATAATACTGCATTTGTTTACTATTTGTGAAAAGCTTGGAGCAGATTCCCAGGAGTTGTAGTCACTGTTTAGCTTTCACAGCATGCTTCAATTCTATTTTTAGTCTATTTATTATGTTTCCTTGCTGCAGAAAGTCATGTAAAACATGATAAATTGGATCTTATGAAGCCTAATTAAATCAGTGACTGTGTTCTGCTGGCTCTTTTATGCAGAAACCGCAAGTATGTTGTAAAAGTCGCCACTCCCCTAATATGTGGATAAAGTCAAAGTATGCTGTAATTCTAAGATGTTTGAGCTATATTTGTGCAGTCCATTTTGTGGCTAAGCCACCAGTGACATGTCTGAATAAGTAGCTTTGACAGGTAGGCTAACCACTCCTAAGATTTTGGTGTTAAAACCTGTCTCCATTTTCCATTTCTCATCCATACTGTTTTTAGCACAGTTACTGACTGTTTGTCAGCCTGAACTCTTCATCTGTTTCAGCTAAGTTTTTTGTATTTTTAACAGCTGTTACATTGAAAAGTGTTCAATATAGCTACAAAATTTGCTTTGTGTGCATTGTGAGATTTTGGAATTCATTCAGTCATAATTTACTCTGAGATAGGGGGAAACTTTATTTGGTGTGTGAAAATCAGTATGTTTACATGAAATTAATGCAGAAGATACAAAGCTGTGGTCAGAAGGGTTAGTTACAGTTCTAAATGTATCAGTCTAATGATACTCCAGGATTGAATTTTTCTGTGTTTTTAGCTTAGTGCTTCTCATTAAGACTGCATTTCGCATTTGAAAGTTGTCTTTATCAAATTAACATGTTGGCTAGTATTATTAATTCTAGCATCACTTTTTCTGTTGTTGTTTTAGGGTTAGGATTTGAGAGTGCTTTGAACGCCATCAGGAGTCTCTGGGTGAATTTTACCTATTGATGTAAATCATTTAAGTACATGCTTTGATTAATGATGTTAGGGAGATATGCTCTTCATGTACTCTTCTTGCCGGCCTTGTGTGTAGTTTATTCACTGTGAAATAAAAGGGCAGGGAGGTCACTTGCTGTAATTAAAGAACAAAGTCTATTGTTGTTTGACAGCAAACTGTTTTGAAAGCTACATAAGGGATTTAGCTGTTAAAAACATTGATAAGTATGGGTGTCTAACAATAAGCACCGCTCAAGGTTCTTAAAGTTCTGTAGTGCTGTCTAGTAGTGTGACGGTGCTTTTTGAGCTGGGTGAAGAGGTGCTGCCCTTTGGCCGAGGAAAGCTTTCCGTGTGAACCTGCTGACCTCTGCCAATATGTATGACCAGATCTTCTATTGAATTCCTGTGCAAAGCAAGAGTTAGTGTAGCACAATGGAGGCTGGTCTAGAACATCTATCAAATAAAGTAGGGAAGCTGATAACCGTGTTCGGAACTACTGGAAAAATATTTCACTTTGGGCATTAGTAATTTTACAATTTTAATAACTTCATAAATGCACAGTAAAGAGGAAAGGATTGATTGTCCAGATGTCATGAGGTTAACCGTGTTCTCCATGTTAAAGGGCTTTCCTGCAAGACTGTTTTAATTATAGCTATATAAAGACTTGTTTTTCCAAAGTAGCATTTTATAGTCCAATAAATGAAATGTATGTTAAAAGTGCTAAGCAAAATCTCCCGTAACCATAGAGGTGTTCAATAACCAGATTCAAGTTAACATGGAAAGTACCATCTGTTTCTTGTTTTCAGCATAAGCCCAGGAATTGCATAGCTGAGATTTGCTCGTATTTTTCCGACTCTCTTTCTTTTTTTAATTATTATTATCATTATTTTAAAAAGTTCACCTGGCACTTTATAGAAGCTTTCTGAAATGCAATAATGCAGGAGAGACTGTGAAAACACATGTTCGTACATACAGTTAACCAGTTCCACTTTCATTTAAAGAGATTTCCAGAAGCTCAGTCATTGAAGAATTTATAATAGTGAATCACCTCCTGCAGGCAAACACAATAAGAGTCAGTTCTTCAAAGGTCTTGCTATTGAGGTAGAACCTGATTTACTCTGTCTTTCCTTATGAAGTAAAAGGAAGGGAAAAAAAAAAAAAAAAGCCACAACCACAACCCCTCCCCAACAACAACAACAACCACCAAAAAACCCCACCCCAGCCTCTCAAATGATAACTTCAGCAAGCTCTTATCAGGCACCTAATTGCATATGATAAAACCATTGACTAAAATTTTCCATGCAGACTTTACTGCTGCTCGGAGAAGTGTTCTAGAATTGTTGATAGGGAGAAAATCACTCTTTTAAAGATAACTTGTCCTAAACTGTTAGGCAATGATATTCTTGGCTGCAGCCTATGAGCCCTGGATAAAAC
This sequence comes from Notiomystis cincta, assembly GCA_013398075.1. Taxonomy (NCBI): domain Eukaryota; kingdom Metazoa; phylum Chordata; class Aves; order Passeriformes; family Notiomystidae; genus Notiomystis; species Notiomystis cincta. Next base: position 6,903 of record VZRX01010422.1, read on the forward strand.
GCCATCCGGCCTTTGTTTGAGGTCTTTTACTGAAGCTAATGACTGGTCTTGTGCCGCCCTGAGATAAATGACATTATCTCTGAGTGGTCTGACAGGAAACAGACATGTTAATGGTGAAGCTGCGGGGAGGATCTGCTATAGTTCTGACAAAAGAGTAAAGCCTGGACCCCTGGTTGTGATCATTAACACAGAATGCATTCTTTCATAATTGGAAAGTTATTTTATCGACAAAAACGTAAATCACAAATCTGAAATGTGCAGGGGGTTTTGTGTGCTAAAACTGGTGCCTCTTTTTTCCCACCGTAAGAAATGGGTTATCTCCATAGTACTGACATTAGTGGGAGAGCCTGGGGTCTGCTTTCTGTTAACTGGACACATCCTTTGCATGTTGAATGCAAGTTCCCCTTTATGTGCCCTGTGTTATCCATGCGATTTGCATTTCTAAAAGAATAAAAAAAAACCCGTATTTCCTCACATCTTATACTGTTACGGATACACATGATATTGAGTGTGTTGTACAAGCATCATCAGGAGTATTGTTGCAGAAGTACTAACATTTCAGCTGTTCTTCACCTTTACTTCCATTTTGGATAAGGAGATACATATATTTTGGATTTCTGTCACCCACCCTTGAAAAAGGTTAGATTTCTTTTGCAGCAGTTGAGGGAGCTTTGTGTTATTGCCACATAGTCTGTATTTCTCAAATACAGAATTCACTCTCTTGAGTGGCATGTTCCAGATTTGTTCCACGGTTTACAACTGGAGTTGCTGAATGTAACCAGGTTTTAGCCTCTACTGTGGTCTGAGCTAAGATACTTAGTAGAAATGATCCAACAACCAGGTTATTATTTTTATAACGTGCTTAGCATTGTACCAGCTTTATATTGTACTTATATGATGTTCTAATGCACATGGTGATATATTGCTATGTTCCCTGAATGGCTGCAGGTTGTCTGACTTCTTAACTGTGCTTCATTTTTTACAACACAAATACATCTTCCCCTGAGTCCTCAGACAGGCTCACACCTGTGGATCTGTGGATGCAGTGGCTTCAGCTGAAGGGCTGGCCATAGCTTTTGCTAAAACTAGCATTTGGTTTAGTGTATTTACAAATTGAGGAGTTATTTCTTAACACTCATGGAATATATATGTGTATTTTTAAAGAAACGTGGCCTGTACATAACATTTCCTGTTGGATGAAAGACAGCAAAGCAGTCTTTCATGAAAATTTCTGATGATGACATAATTGCAAAAAGTAAATACCTTTTTAAAAATCAGAGAAGTTTATTTTATATATATATACATTCTGTTTCATAAACCTTTTTCTCTTTTTATACCACTGTTTCTGCCCAGTGCAGCTCTTTTTCAGTGCAGCCTTTCACCAAAGTGAACAATAACCCAATCCATCATTTTTTAGTTTATTTAAAAATTTGATTGAAATGTGATAATTTTAATAAATATAATTACCCGTTGTTATAGCTGGATTTGAGGGGTTTTCTTAAATTAGATTTTAAATCATGATATTTAAAAATTATTATTATATTCTTCATTTAATACCACAATTTACTGAAGACGATGAGTAGCCATTTGGACAAAGAGGAAGGTCAGAAAATGACTTTTAGTTGTGCTGTAGGATGTCAGTAAGCACTCTCTGTTGCACTTTCTCTTTTAACTCTTACAAAATGGCCTTGGCAATTGGAACAAAGCCTTTACATTTGAATGAAAGGTTGTAAAACTATTCAGAGCGACTTGACTGACAAGCAAGTTCTTTGTAATTTTTTTTTTCTTTTTTGAGAAAGCTGAGATAAACATCAAGGAGTGGAATAAGTAGTTTGCTCTGATGCCCCATGTAGATATATGCTTCCATAGTATATATGTTTACATATATGTGTATATATGTAACAGTACTTGATGAAACAGTTCAAGTGAGCGTGCTGGGCAAGTTACATGCAGTGAAGTAGGAATCATGTCTGTATAGATAGGTTTTCCCACTCTAGGGTCACTATGGTGTTGATTAGATTTTCTGAAATCTTAAGCCAGCACTGCAAATAAAAAAGCTGCATTTGGTGACAGAGATTTATAATATGCTCTTGTGGTAAGTTGACAAATACTGCCAAATCTCAAGGTGAAAGGATCAACTTATCTAGCTTCTGCCTGTCATGCCTATTGGGAATTAAATATGGAGCTCTTTGTTTCACTGATTTTGAAGTGAAATTCTGCTATGTTCAATTGTATGTCCTTTATGATAAATCTTCATCAACTGATCTTCAGAAAAAAACTACCAAACATTTGGTTCCCTTATTTTCTCACAGCTCCTGATTCATCTAGCCTAAATCTCACTCTTGTGCATAAACCCAGTTTGGCTGAGGTGTTTGTCTCCAGAGAAACTCCACCAAATAATACTGGAAGGAAAATGACCTCATGAGGATGTTTGAAGCATATGCCAGTAGTGGCATGTGAATGCAGTTTTTACAGTCAAAAGAGTGAACTAAAATCTATTGATTGTGGTTACTCGGTGTTTTCAAAACACCAGCATTCTAGTTGTTGAATTGTCTTGTCATGTTAACCAAGAAGCAGATGGCATAACACCACAGAAGTGTATTTTTACTTAGAGAAACTTTAGAGGTTTTGATGTGTTTTCTTTTCCTCTTATTTCCCTGATGGCTTCTTTTTATTGAAGAGTAACATGAGGAGACCTGGTAGCAATTTTATTGCTTTCCCATAACCGTTTGAAATAATAGGTTGGTCTTTGGTTGCCAGTCAAATTTCTACCAGTCAGCTTGATTCTGTTTTTTATCATGTGGCAGTGGAATATAAAAAGTATATGTTTGTAGTTTGCCCTCAGAAACTGGCTTTTTTTTCCCTGCTTCAATTAGCAACAGAAGACTAAGCTCCAATTGGTCACACTTTCGTAAACTCTGAGAGCTTGCTTTCTTCATTCTGATAAAAGAAAGCGCCAAGTTTAGGCTCTGTTTCCCAGGAAATTTTGAGGCACATCTGGCCTCTTTAACTGTGTTCACTAGACAGTTTGATTTTGCACACATTTAGTCATTTGCATTATCCATTGAATTAATTCAGGGGTTTTGTTAAGCCCATCCCCCCTTGCAACACAAGTTCATGCTATTCAAATGCCACCTTTATTGATGAATTTCAGTGATGCTGTGCTGAACTCTGGCAGAAGCAGGTCTGTGGGTACCACAGTTGCTTGTTACGTAAGCATAGCTTTCATAGTTTTCACCGCTTCCCCCAGCCAGTAAGAAGAGTGGAAAGCAAACTGTAATCTCCTTTCTCATAGTGAGCAGGGCCAGACCAAATTATTTTTGGATTTCCTGTCACCTCCTTGGCTGATTTCTGTGGATGGCTTATGTTAAAAGCAACAATAATGTTTGAATTGGAAGGGTTTGGTCTTTGGGTTTTCATTCTTCATGGAGAACTGTTTATTTGAGTGTGGTTCGCCACACTACACAGATAGTACTATCAAATCTGTGCTTTATTATAGGCTTGTAGCAGTGAAGTAATGGCAGTATTTGCATGTTTCAGGGTTTCATGTTCTTGCCAATTCTTTCTTTTTGAAGGAGGGAAATGAAACTAGATCTGTATCTCTTCAACAAAAGGTAATAGTTAGAAGCAAATACAATTAGAACCGGACCTTGTTACTTTGTTGAACTTTGTTTTGCTGGTAGGAGTTTTGGAGGTAATTTCGTAAATGTTGAGGCATTTCTTTATGCCAAGTTAGCTTAAATAGACTACAAGGATCTAATACACCAGGAGTATTTATGGATGTAATGAACATATTTGACATAAGGTTTTGCTGATTAATTTTTGCTCTGGATTTGATGTTAGGCACTCTATGTTGTATTGCACTGGAGTTCTGGAATTTGAAGGAAAAATTCTGCTGCAATTTGAGAACAATGAGGGTTGTTGTTCCACACCCAGTTTTACTGAAAACATAAATTGATATTCTTGCCCACTTCAGCCAATAGTAGTGTGCAATATTATGTAATAATGTTACTAGTTGCTGTTTAAAGAGAGGGCTATGCAAACACATGTGTGTACATACACCAATATAGATATTCGCATATATGCTGGAGAGGTGTGTGTGTGTATATATATGTATAAGATATATATATATATATATACACACACACACACACATACATGTACGTACATACACAGGAAAAAAGAGCTGCTACTGTTTTATAAATACAGCAATTGAGTTTTGGCTAATAGTTTTATTTACATTTCATGTCCAGATCCTTTAACAGTCTTTCCTGTGACGCTGCAACGGATGCCAAGCACTGAAGGAGAAAGCTAGCAGCTGTTTCCATTACAGCATTGGTACATTAGCCTCTGCACTTTATTTTCATTTTATGATCTCCTCCAACCTTTCCTAATCACCCCCTAAAAAGCCTTTTCCTCTTCTGCCTCTGATTTATCTGTGGGTTCTGTGTTTTTCTTAGCTTTAAAAATGTAAAATCCGTGTGGTTTTTTTTTTTCTCTAAGAGCTTAATGCTTTGACTCTTACTCACACTGAGCAAGGGCTTACTGTCCTTTTTAGACTCAAGTAAATAGTTCCTTGTGTTGTGTCTCTGTAAGCCCTTCCTTGAGATGAGTCCAGGTTGCAAAACAGGACCTACTATGACCAATTTGATTATTCTTGTAACAACTTGAGCCACTGTATGATTTATAGGTTTTTTTGCACGCCACCTGAATAGTGTTTTGTTCGTTCTTGCTCTTTCCTTCGCCATCTCTCTGAAAATAATTGTTTCATGGCTGTATGCTCTTATTGCTGAGATATGACTGAAAACTGCATGCAGTACAGTGAAGCACATTCATTTTCATCTAGTACCCGTTTATTGCCTTGAGCACTGTAAATCTGTCAGCTCTTCACGATGCTTTCACCTCTTTCTTCATTTGCTCCAGCTTCTAGTTTGACAATGTTCCCCTGAGGCAGAATTCTAATCTGCTTCCAATTAGTTGCAAAATGTGACTCAAATTTCCACATTATGGCTGCTGTTTTACTTGCACGCACACATCTAGAAACAAATTAATGCTCTTGAATATTTATTTTTGAGCCTTCAGACTTATTCTAGGTAGAAAAGTTGCCAACTACGCTCAAACTACATGCAAGACTTGTATTTTTTCTCAAACTGAAATATTTCTTAAAGGTTTCAAATGCCTCTTACTGCTTAATTTTCACAAACCCTTTTCAACTGGTTGGTAATTATTGAGGGTACATTGTATTGCGATAAATTAAACAAGTTAACAATACACATAATTAACATCTAAATATGGATGTGATTGCTGCGCCAGTTCAGGATAAGAGGCATTTCTTTTCTGCAGGGTTAGCACAATTGTTTTTGGAACCTTTAAGTAGTTTTTCAGGATGAACATACATACCTGACACCTGTCTGACTGCCACCTATTATCTGCAACTTTAGAAGCTGTCATTTGGCTGGGGGGAGAGATGGAGACTCATTTGATCTCTGGTGAGTCTTAATAGGTACAGCTAATTAAAATCTTTTTGTGTGTCCTTTTGTATTGACCTGTGCTTGTGCATGCATCCATATGCATGAGTGCATGGGTGTACATTTAAAATATGATATCTAAATTAAGAGGGTTTTCCTGTGGTGTTCATTCTCCTGTGAGTAGCTACAGTAGGAATATGTTGAATTCAGTGGGAAAGAAGTGAGATTTTGAGTGGAAAGTGTGAAAATCAGGACTAAAACACTGAGGAGAGGACTGGAATCTAGTGGGAGTTGAAACTTCATTCCTTTTTCAGGCAAAACTAGCATTAGAGGATCCGTGACAATTCTATTTCCCATCCACCTCTAATGCCTTATGTCTGTAGTTGCCTGTATAGAGAAACACAGAGTATTTAATTCAAATATACCAGTAGCTAAACTTGTAGGTGAAAATCTTTAGTGGAGATTAGCACTCTAAAGCCTGGCAGATTGATGTCAGCAGCCGTAATAGACTTTAAATAGGCTTGCAGAATTTCATTGGAAGTATATTGCTCAAATTGAAATGGCTAAGTACCTGTCATTTCTAAATGAGATTTACACCTGTACATTTATCTATCCATTTACAATACTTTACTTATTTAAAGTATTAAGTATTAAGAACATACAGATATGGTTTTTCTTAAAAAAATAAATTGTCTTTACTGTCCCACATTGAGGTGGTAGCATGCTAATCAATCCCGTGTTGTATGTAGAAACATCTCCATGAAGGGAAATATACACATGCTGTGTTCTGGTTTTAATCCCTGAGAATTTATTTTCCAGCAAGAACAAAAAATGAAAAACAGAGATAAAGGAAAATTATCTCAATGTTATTTTCTCTTGAGTCTTCAGTGACTTTTAACTGCAGCGATGAAAAAGATAACATGTTATTTATTTCTCTGAAGGTTTCACTTACTCTAGTAGACTCCTGTGATTCACAACATCGTTCTGTAAAGAAACAATATTTGCAAACATTGCGAAATGCTGCAGTAGCATGGCATTTTTTTCTCATACAACATCAAAGTATTTGAGGTTCAGCTTTGTAGCCATGGTGAATCACAGTTCCTGTGATTGTCGGTTGTTGATAAAAAAGTACACAGTCAATTAAAATTCGAGAGAAATGCATGCATTTGCAGCTTACAATAACTGACTTTTTAAAGACATGCAGGGTGAATAACCAGGCCAGTACATAAAAAACCACCCCACACATCATCCACATGTATGTGTACACACTTATACCCATGCAACCACATATTATTAATTTTTCAGGCAAAAATCACGGTGCTTCAGAGAAGCATTAAATGCTTTTGTTGATAGCTTATAGTTTTATAAACTCTAAATGAGCTTATTGCCTTTTAACCAGCACTAAATAATAGAAGAACCTATGAGCCTCCACATTGGACAGCAGCCAAACAGCCAAAGAAAGGGGGGAGGGGGGAAAGAAGTGAATGGCTTAATTGTAGGGCAAATCATTTGTTTACAGATTAAGACCTATTTGGTAGCTAAATCCTATGGACAAGGAGGTGAAAGAATGAGGCACTAAGGTACAGGAAATGAGCTTTATATTTTGTGCCTAAGTCCTGCTATTTTTGCCTCCTCCTAAAGCAGAGGAGGCAAGGAAAAAATGAATTGTTTAACAGCAAAGACTGCTGAACAAACCACACATATTAAGTAGGAACAAAAGAGTGGGAGAAGGGAAGTGTTGGTGCACTTATGTGCTGACAGGAACCTGACAACTGGAGCTGCTTCCAGCTAAGGGGCACCAGTCTGTGGCAAGAAGAGCTGCCCTATTTTGTTTTCCTTTTGAATGGGGTGTGGGAGAAATGCTTCTCTTAATTTGAGCAAACATAATACATTTTCTTGAACCTCTCTCTCCAACGTGCCGGTTGGTTTGCTCACTAGAACTGCCTACCCGCTTCTTTTCCTGTCTTGCTTTTTCTCCTCTTTCCTTTTTAAGAGCAAGTTTATTTATTTTTTTTTTTTAATAGGCCTTTGTTTCAGTATCATAATTAATTAGTTGACAGTTCAAATGGTTAAGAAGTGCTTGTGGTTCCTGCTTTATTGTTGTAGAACATTTTTTTAAAGACCCACTTACTGGTGGCCTGTAAATTTGAAGATATCATTTTCATGAGTCATTGGTTTAAAGATCAAAGCCAAGAAAGCATTATAGGAGAAATGGAGTAACCTCTGCAGTAAATGTTGTCTAAGCTTCTTCAGTTAAAACTCACTATTTCAGTAATTTATAGCCTTTCAAAATTCCTACCTTCTGAGTTGAATTTTCTGTGACTTTGTCTCTTCATCACTGCTATGAAAATGAATTTACAAAATCTGAATATGGAAATAGGTCCATAGGTTATGGAAAGCAAAACATTTTATTTTACAGAACATCCCTGCTGTCGGTATCTTGGTAGGCAAAGCCTTCTGAGAAAACATGTCATGATTATTTGTGTGGAAACAGGCTTGATTTGATCAGATTATAAACCATCTGAAAAATATGTTTGGCTTATGTAAAACAACTATTCAATTTTCCATCTACAGTGGCTGTAGTAACTTACATGAGAAAAAGAGTAGACATAGCTGAGTTTGGTAAGTTGTGTCTGGTCACCCGTAGTAATAAAGTACATTTTTAGTTTGATCCCCTCAACTTATAATGAAGTGGACATTTTATCACTTTGGCTAGTGGCATGTTTGTGTAAAGAAAAATCAAAAGATGCGTGAAAAAAAGAGCTTGTCAGTTGCTCTTATTTGAAATCCAGTATAAGAACAGGGAAGTTTTTAGTGTGTAATTTTCATAAGGGGACTAAGAGAAAGTTAATGAGCTTCAGGTGTGACCTTTTAAGTGCTTGGCAATGCTATGCCTTGTTTCTTTACATCTTGCTTGATCGAAATTCACTGATGTGATATCAGATGTTGCACTCTGCTTATGTATAAACAAGTGCACAGTGCATTGCCAGTAGGTTGTGCTATTAAGAATGTATCTCCCTCAAACTAGAGTCTACTAAGTAGCAACCTCGAGAAAAATACTCTTAATAGCATTTCTTTCTTCAGATTTAGTTTCTGCTGTATTTCCTGACCACAATAATGAGAGATGGTGCATGGAAAAGTGCTCCTAGCTGCATTCCCTAGTAACAGACTACTTCAGCCACCCCATTTAGGCACAGAAACTGATTGCTCCAAAAGGAGCAGCAACATGACATCTCTGCAAGAAGAATGCTGCTGTGGAAGTTATGTAAGAATTGTGTCTCTTATAGAGACTAATTATAAACATATTTGTGTATGTTTACGCCCCTTTGTATTCTTGGTAGGCTCTGAAGTGACTGTGTCTGGGAACATTAAACCAGGCTGTTATCTGATATCTGTTTGGTAAAATGAGCATTGACATATTTGAAGTGATTGCAAGCAGTGTTCTTAAGCGACTATTAAAGAACTTTACATTGTGTGCATGGTATTGTGATTTTGTTCACACTGTACTTTAAAACCTGTGTAATGTGACTGGCAGAACTATAAAACCAATTTGTAATAAGAAATTTGCAGTAGGAGATTTTAAGGCAAAATGGTAGTAATTTTTGCATCTACTTTCACATATAGAATTTCCTTGTTATTATTGCTTCTAACAGATGCACAGTTTGTCATTGGACTGCAAGTTAATAATTGTAACATTGAAATAACAAGCGAAGTTTCATAAATTTTCAAAACAAAATTACTCTTTTTTTTTTTTTTTTTGTGGGTATGTACATGAGGCTTAACTACCAGTAGACAAATTCACTCCAGGGCAAGTCTTTGATTTTTGATCAATGTAGTGAAGTAGACTATGGTTTTCTTTATCTGTAGTACATTACCAAATGCTTGATGGACTTAATAAACTTGTTTGTATCCTTGGCAAAGTAAAAACCAGTGATTAAGCAATGTTGCCCTGAAGGTGGGTGTCAAAGAAAATTTGCATTCTAAATCAACAATTAGACAAAGAAATAATTTAATCTTAGGATTTGGGGAAATTTGATAGAAATTTGTTTTACTTTTTTGTTATTGTTGTTCTTGTACTGGAAGCCAAGGGGCTGGCAAAAGTGTGAGAAAAAAAAAGAGTTGCTGACACTTTAGCTCATTAGGATAACAATAGCTCTGTATAATATTTATGGTGGCATAAGAGCTCATCTTTCTTATAATTATGCTTATCAGTTTTTCATTCTTTCAGGAAGAGCCATGCCTATATAATATTACTTTCAGAATTGAATGGGGAGCAAGTGGTGTAACTTGCACTAACAGAGTTCAGTATTTAGCAGGGGACAAGCCTTTGATAAGTGTAAGTGTAGAAGTCAGAGCAGCTTTCTCTGTCCTGTTTGGCTTGCCACTGTTGCACAGTGAGTCACTGTTTATGCTTTTATGAATAAAAATCAGCTCCACGGATGAGGAGTGTGACACTTTTGTGGTTCATTCCTGTACTTTCAGTATTTTCAGTGTGTTGACTTAGAGAAGGTCAGTTGGTCTGGAAGCCTTGAAGCTGAAAGTCAGTATACCAGGTTTTCAAGTAATTAAGTTAATTTCTTTTAGTCGTTACTACATTTGTAAAGCATTTGCTAACAGACCAGGTTACAAGCAGAAAGGAAATACTACTTAGAGATCAAGTGAATCTCCTTTTAAATTGTGGCTTTATTTAAAATCAAACTTGTAGTCCACTTTAGAGTTGATTTACTGCATTTGTTGGTTTGGTGTGAGAGAGCAAAGCATCATTATGTCTCTTTAGAGTAGGAAAACAGTTTTCCTTTGGTTTGGTTTAAGTTAGGCTGCAAATAGAGGAACCAGTATATCCAAGACTAATTCCTCTTACAACACTACGGAAATTCTTCAATCTGGCTTTTCCACTGCAGAAGTGGGCTTTGGTAAATCTTGTTTTCTTCAGTTCTGGACACAAAACGTCATGGTTTTGCTCAGTTCTCTCACAAAAGCTTTGCCCAGTGCTCATAGAAAAGAGTGTCTGCACGGGTCTTGGCTGTACCCTAGTCTTTGCATCTGGATAAGCAGTGATACTGTATCAGTGACGTGGGTAGGAATGGAGCAGTGCCAGGACAAGACTGGAAGCTGATGACCAGAGCGTGCCTCAGCCTGCAGGTATCGGTGGAACAGTTTTGTCAGGTTTCTGAAAATGAAACTTGAGCTGTAAGCCCATGTGGGGTTCTAACAACATCTACCCAGAATACTATCAGTACATATTACTGAGGAGTATTTCCACAAGGTGGAACATTCCCCAGCCTGCTTCAAAACAAGGTCCAGGCGATCCACAGTAGTGTGCTTTTCCTAACCTACTGTCCAAGTTGACTGGAGTGAAAGGGGAGAGTACACAGACAATGTGAAGGGAGAGGCAGTGATCTCCAGAATAGGTGTGGCAGGGCTGCTGAGGAGTACCTAACTTTGATACCCTCTATTTACTTCAGCTGTAAAAGGATACATGACTGCAGTCTAAATCTATTGAGTTTATTTGGGCATTTAGACTGACATTGGGATCTCCTGGATAAACAGAGCAATTTATTAAAAAACTAAGCATTACATTGTGTGCTTTCTTCATGAAGGCCATCACTACTTTATGTATAATTCTTTCTCCCCCTTCCCACAAGATGAATGATTATCCAGATTTTTCTTGAATTTGTGAGATATTTTTGTTCCTTGCGCATCGTAGTGCCTTTTAATATTTTTTCCCATCTTATTCCACATTCAGTGTTAGTAGAAGAGGTGGAATATAAGAAGAAAAGTTTCTTCAAGACTCCTCTGTTCATTTGACAGGTTGTATATAAAGTGAAGTCTCTGGTTCCATGGTGTTGTAATGTGTCTGTCTCCCCTGTTGTTTCTGTGAGCAACTGAGCTGGTTACTGAGGAGAAAAAAGTATTTCCAAATTAATAGGAAAATGTGTTGTGAAACCACAAAAATGTACAGAGGTCTCAAGGGTAAGCTGTGTATCTGGAACACTTTGTCAGGGCTTTTCTTTTTTAAAAGCTTTCATTAACCTGAAGGGACAATGCTTGTAGAAACCTAATTGCTGAAATCCCTGTCTCCATTTGCTGCCCTGCTTTGGAACTCTCCATCTCTTTAGCAACATCTCTTTAGCAACATTTGAAATTCCTATCTGGCTGTCTGATGGCTAGGTGCTCTGGATGTAACTAGGAAAAATACCATAGATGGCAGGAAGGACACATAGTTCAGGCATAATGGTCGGAGTTGGAACTGAGTCACTTGATATAAATGAACCTCACTTAGATAAGATGCAAATCCCCACTTAAGTTCTTCAGGGGAAGTACTTTTTTTTTTTTTTTCTTTTCTTTTGAGGGGGGTTGGAGGCAGGGGTGGAGATTGAACAACATCTGTTATCTGATCATGAAGAGCTTGGGGGTTTTTTGTTGGTTTTTAATTTCTTGTTTGGTTTGGTATGTATCTTGTTTTGTTTTTTCTTTTTTTTTTTCGTCGTTGTTGTTCGAATTTGTTGTTGTTTTTGTTTTCTGGACACTGTTTTACACCAGCAGACTCTGGAAAATATTTTCTGTAGCTGACTCGAGATAGGAACAGCCTTGTCTTTTGCTCCTTCATTGGTCTGTCAATTGCCTCGTGTACCCAATGAATTAGTTTATGATAACCTGTGGAAATAGGTAAGCATACGATTACTAGTGCAAGTGATGCAGTTTGACAGATTCTGTGTTTATATGCAAATCTCTTCTGTTAAGGGAGCCAGGTGTAACATTCTTTTCCTCTGAATTTAATACACATTAGGTAGCTTTCTGTAAGATATTCAATTATGAGGAAATTAAAAATCACCTCTTTGTAAAGGAATAGAAAACAAGTTGAGTGCAAGGGAAAGTGAGTGCATTTCTCCACTGTGTTGCCCACTTGAAGTTGTAGCCCAAAAGTGACTCTTGGCTTCTTTGTCCCTCTGTGGCCTGAACCACATACTATTGATGGTGCTGTGTTTAATGCTGAAATGTAGCTTCTCAGTAACTGTTACAAATCAACAAATATTTTTAAGTTTCTTTCTGTTAGATGTGTTTTCACAATGCAGAAAAGACTAAGGCACTAAGTCATGAAGAGTTAATTTTTTTCTTCAGTATGCCAGCATTTCCATATAGATGCTTAAGTGTGTAGTTGCTTGGATTTCAAACTACTTTCATCTTATCAAGAGAAGCCTAAGAAACACAAGAGATGTATATTGACTGTGTAAGTACTGAGGGCTGAAATCAAAACACTATCTTTCTTTCCTGGTTACAGTTAACCTCTGGTTGAACTCTTAACTGCTCAAACTGGCACCAGCCCCATTTCTTCCAGAGCTTCCTCATCCAAATTTGTACATACAAATATGTGGGAGTACTAGGATGATGACAGATGCCATTTACAGGGCAGTGGAGGGCTAGCTTGATTGATCTGACCTGAGAAATGTGCTTTAAGTAGTTGTAGAGACAAAGGTATTTAATGTGTGAGGCAAACAAGCCTAGTAATGACAGTGGTTTCCAGACTGTTTTCCTTTGTCTAGCCTAATTAAAGATCCAGAGAGTTGTTTTATAAGCTGTGTATTGTGCAGAGCCCTAGTAACTTTCATAAAACTAAGCTTAAAGAAGTGTGCAGAAATGGAGGAAAGATTTTGGTGGGATGGGTGTGGCTGCAAATCTTGAGCATAGAGAAAGGGAGGCAGTCTTTGGTTTGCCCTCAAAATCTGTGGTTAATGTAGTGGATAATAATATAGCCTTTGATAATCAGTTTCAAAGTACGGTGACACACTGTTTGTTCCCAAGCTGTTAGCTTTCTGAAAAGTCACTGTATCTCAGTTAATTAATGATGTTTATAGGATCAGCATGTTGTTCAATAAGCAAATCCTTCACATTAATTAAAACGTGAGTGTTACAATCTTAAAATGCAGTTATCTGACCTTTTAAAAGAACGACTTGTGTGCTACTCTGTGCCACTGTTATATTGAATTGGAAATCAAAATCTAATAATGAGCATGTTTTCTCTCTAGTGAAACTAAATGTGGAGATCTTTTCCCTGTGTGTCACTGCTGTTACAGTCGAGGGTGTTGTCAGTATTAAAATTTAAATACCACCTCCTCCTCCTCCTCCTCAGAGTGATGACCCACCCTTAAAGGGAAGGTGGATCATCACATTCACTCATCACTGCTGAATAAAGTTGTTTTTGATTGTAACTTTACAGATTAGCAGTTCCTCAGTTCCCATATTGCTCTCCAAAGCACAGGGGTAGCCTAAAATGGCTGCAGATTATGATGTATGGCTGCTCTTGTGAAGCTGCAGCTGTGAATCTCAAAGAGGATGTAACCATGCAGAATCGCTCTTTTAGATGGTCATTAGCGCTGCATAAGTACAAGCCTCTTTTTCAGATAGCATTTATTCTTCACGGTTCTTCTACTAGTATGTGATGGCAATGTCATTTGCCAAGCATTGAATAACAATGAATGTTTTATTGAAGTACAGTATTCTGAACCAGTGCTTTTTTTAAGCTGTTTAAGTGCTTAATTTTCGTTTGACTGCTCCTTTTCATGCAAATGTGAGTGTAGCAGAAAAATCCAATACATCCTCCTCCCTTGTGCTTGTATGATGTATTGGGCTAAGCTGAAGGCTTGTGTGTGGCAGAAGGAAACACAGCATAATTTATCAGTTATCCACTGGCATCCTATCCTATTCCAGTTTTAGTTGTCTTCATTTTGTTTAGAACAAACACGTGCAGAAAACCAAATAGAAAAAAAAACCGATTTTTTTTCTGTGTGATACTAAGGAAAACAACAAGTCAAGAAACAGTCTCTTCCTTGTCCCTCAAATTTCCCTCAAACGGAGGAAAAATTAAGCAAAATACTCATTTTTTGTGAATGGAAAGTGCGATTTGGTCTAAATATTTCAATGCGTGGTTATTTTACTCTTCTTCCAAGGATCAAATTGCTCTTGGAGACATTGTGACTTCATTTATGAAGGGCAGGTTTTTAATGTGGTTAACATCTACAACTCTGGCAAGATTTTTTTTGAACTGGCTAGCACCTCCTTTTGCCATTATGGGGATCTGAGAGGAAACTCATGCACCCAGTGTGCTTTGTCCTTTTGAACATCTGGCCCCTTGTTTTGATTTGTGAGCTATCTTGAAAATCTGGCATCAGTTCTGGGGTTTAAGTTCTAATTAAATAAAGTACACAGTCTGGCCATAAGCTTTGTGACACACAGAGGAAAGGAAGAAGGGAGGAAAAAAGCTGTCTTCATTTCATGGTCTGTGAAATTGGGATAGCAAGACCATAGAGTTACTGAAAATGGTCAGTGTATTCCCATACTGAATATTTCCTTCAAAAGTGGCTTTTAGGGCCTGCATACAGACCAAACCAAATGTGTCTGTGCTCTCAGAATTCCTAGGTTTTAAGAGCACAAAGCAAGTTCTGACATTAAGGCATGAAAATCAGCTGTGCCATGCCATGGTGTAATACATGATTGTATCCATTCCTGTATGACCATCAGACTCTTCAGCATGATTTGGGAATGCAGAATAATTTTCAGTTGTTTGGGGGCAGAACAACAGATACTGTGTTTGTTCTATGGAGCAGCAAACAAACACTCGTCAGAATTCAAGTGCTGTGGCACTAATTTTAATAAAAGGCATGATCATTCTCTTCTAATTATAAACAATATCGAAAATAAGTGGTCAACCTTCAGGAGATACTCAGATTAATCCAGAGTATCTTAAGTATGTATTTCTCTGCTCTATAGGAGGGAAAACTTTCTATATCATGCCTATTGAGATCAAAGAAGCTTCTGTTATCTGATTCTTTCTGCCATTTTTTCTCTATAGAAAACTTAGGTTGAAATTAAGAATGTGTATGAAGTTCTTTGCTCATATATTCAAAGATCCACTAAATCTACCTCTCTATCTTGGGTGTGTTTTTCCAGTGTCTGTGTGTGTGCCTTCTTTCTCTATCCTCAAACAAGCCAATGAATCCTGAGGTATATTTGATCCGGTCTTTTCTGGTTGGCCATTAGTCATATTGATTCTCCAGTGATAAAGGAAGCTTTGTTCTCAATGCATTTTTAACAGTACAATATCAAGGTCTGTCACATAAACACCATTGACATCAAAGAATTTGTAAAAAATGTGTAATTTTGCAAAAATGCAAACTCAGTTATATTTTGCCTGTTGTATTTTAGACAGAGAAAGAAAAGTTGAGCAGGTTGGTTTTAATGTCCAAGAGGAGGGAAATTACAGAAGGAAATAAAAACAAAACAGCTCCCTCAAAATTGAAAAATAGACATGTCCTCAATTTCAGTATCTGAAAGTACTATTTGAATTACTTTGTTCACAGGCAGGCTTTGAACTAAAATACTGTTTGCATATATACTGAGAACTGTTGTCAGCTGGTGCACTTTTTATATTCTTGCTTTAATCCATTTAATCCATCCAAGAGTCAGTCCAATGAGAAGGAAAGGAAGGGTAGCAGAGGTGTAATAAACACTGATTTAATTTTTACAGCACAGTACATTATAGAACTATAAAATTGTGTGATTAGCCAACTCATTAACACTGTCTTAAAGCAAATAAGTGTTTAGAGCTTGACACACTTAGTGCTGAAAACCTTTCTAATAGCAAATTTAAAAAGTAACCAGTGTTGCTTGGAATAAAGATTGTGCTGCTGTGCATCATCAGGAGCTCTGTATTAGGGCTGTCATCCAATTATTCCATTCTAATGCATTCCCTGTTTTACAGCACTCCTGTCTATACTGTTTTGACACTTCCTTGAGAGTGGTGCCATGTAGAACCTGCAGAGCACTTTGTACGGGACTGCCGCAAAAATAACTTAATTGATTTAAGTACTGCCCTCCACTTTATAAAAAGAGTTTCTTTTCACTTGCTCTCTTGTCCTGTGTTTATTAGTAACGACTTAGGAGACATGGTAAGAGCCAATATAAGAGTCATTGCAGTCACCTAAACTCTGCTTTTCTAGTAGAATCCCATTGATCCAGATGCTGCATTAGTTGTTTACGCACTTAACATTTCCAGTGATGACTTCAGAGATCTAATCATCTGGTATGAGACATCTGAAAATTCCCTTATTTTTGTACACAGACTGCTCATGGAGTGCTTTCAGAAAATTACGTATTTGAACTGGAAATTTGGAAAGTCTTGACCCCTTTTGTAAGAGTCTAAAAATAGTGTCTTTTTAATTTGCTAGATACTGGGAGGCCACTCCTGTCAAACTAAACTCATGTCACTGGGCGCATTAACTTCAACATTTGGTATTACTTTGTATTAATTCATCCAAATTTGAAAACAATGGTACAGAATGCTTGGAAAACAAATTTACTGTCTCAGCTAGCTTATCAAAAACATGGCCTCTTAATAAATGTTAACTTCTTCGAATCAGGTTGGTTTTTTTGTCATTATCAGCTGTACAATGGGTGAATCACTTTCTTGTTTTAATGCTGTGCTTATAAAGTTACAGCTTTGGAAGAGATCTCCCTCAGGTTAACTTTTAAGCAATTGAATTGCAATATCATTAGTTGTCTTAGAATGACAGAAAGAGGGAACACACTGAAATTGAAATCTTGAGATGTTTTAGGGTGATGCTCATAGCACAGTGTTCTTTTTTGTGTTTATTTCAGAGGTAATTTTTAAAAACAGATCTATTCCAAAACCACATCTAGGACAAGATAAAATATATTTCTAAAATTGTGTCAGCCATTAAGCTACAGGTGATCTATCCTTAAGGACTTGTATTCCAGGCATTGCTTTTGCTATGGTAAAATAAATGTAAACCTGAGTGAGTAAGTTCTCATGCACAGTATTACTATGTGATTAAGCCCAGTGATGTTTAATCAAGTGAGTTTAGGATGTTACATTTCTCTAGCAGCAGCTGGCATCTGCATGTGCTGACAGAATGATTGTGGGAGAGAGTCCTGTCCTGCTTGGTGCAAAGCTCACTCGGAGGCTGTGATTCCACCTCTGCCAAAGCTGATTTCAGACTGAGCTGTCCCTGCCAGCCTTTCTCATGGACCTTGTACAATGAGCTGACATGTCAAGATGGATACCAAAAGTGTTGGACAAGTTGTGGGATTTAGGCCAGAAAAGAGTTGTCCACAGGTTTGGATGCAGAGACACAAGGACTGCTCCAAGACTGTTCCCTTAGTTAAAATTATCATTACAGGTGTCCCTGGAGCAGTAAATCTGTGGAAGCTAGCATTGCCATGGCTGCCTGAACAAACAGCCTGGGACTGATACCTCTTTAGTCCAGCTGTTTACTAAAGGAGGAGTTCCACAGTATGAATCTGTTACTTGACATAGTCGGTGCCTTTATGTGCTTCCTTGAGTAGTTAAGACCCTCTTAGCTGTGTCAATTTGACTAACAGTATGCCATGCTGAAGTAGGATATCAGATGTTTGGTACTCCAGTAAGAAACATGAAGGGAATGATTGTCTGAACACCACAGCAAAGTGAGAACTTTTAGAGCTGGTTCATGTGAGAACAGAATATGTACTCTGGAGCTGTGCCTAAAGCTACTGGCTCTGGGACTGCGAAGAGTCTAAAAGGTTCCTGCTTCTTTCTTCCTCTTTGCTCAGAGGTTAATTACTGGCAGTAACTGAGATAGCTTTTATAAAGGTAGCTCTGGAAAATCCCCACAAATAAATTCTCTCTTCCCTTAAATACACAGTATTGGTAGGATTGCATTCAGGTTGTTTGCAGCCATGCTGTGAAACCTCTCTATTTTTAGATCCTTGAGTAGAGCCCAGAGAGAGTGGACAGTGATGGGACTAAACCATCCAGCTCAAAGTACTGCATTTAAAATGTCAGCAACAAGTTGTTTGAGGTCCATCTTTATAGTCATGTTTACTTTTGTACAGAGGAATAACTGTTCCCTTTGGAGTTACATTCTTGGCTTGTTTCCATCCATTTATATACAAGAAGAGTAAACCTCTAGTCAACCACACTCCATAGAAGTCAGTAAGAAAGGCATAATTGTGGACTTTTTCCCCACACACACATATGAAGACACAAATGAACCTGAAAATGAGTGGGTAGTATTTCTACTTCAGGTTTTCAAAGTCATTAGCAATACAGAGTAAATGGATGCCTTGAAGTCTGGCTAATTTGTATATAATGGTAAATAGATCTGGTTTTGAGGATGAGGAAAGTCATCAAACACTTCTGTGTACGGATGTTCATTTCCAAATATCTGAATAAGAGTTGGAGGATTGATACATTCAGGAAAGGAACACACAGAACTTGTCGCCTTTGTCCACCAAATAGAGCTTTTCCAGCCTTTCACAACTTCCCATATGTTAATGAAAAACATTTTCTGAGAAATTGGCAGCTTCATGCTTTGTAGCTAATGCCAGCTTTTTTCATGGACCAGTTCAAGGCAGAGCAAAGGGAAAAATGCCTTGTTTTAGTGCGTGAATTACTCTGACAAGCTTTCACATCGCCCCTCCTCTTATTAATATTCTTTTTGATGTGAGCTTGTAAAACAGAGGATTGGCTGTTAATCTCTGGGATCTCAAGGGCTTTTGGCAGTGGCCCATAATTGATGTGTTCACATGGCTGTTGTCTGACTACTAATGATTAGACAGCAGTGTTATCTCCCAGCTAAATCAGTGTTGCTTATAAATCACACTTGATAAAGTGCAGTTTCATTTCTTCAAAGGGTCTGTACATGTCTGTATAGTTTGATACAACTGCCAGAGCCATTTCACGATTTTGTGACAGCTTAGATTAGGTTTATTTTTATGAGCAAGATATTTGAATTTCTACCAAGCATTCAGAAATGTTTCTTTTTGTTTGTCTTTGTTTTAAGCTCATTATACAGTGGGTAAAATAGGAAGGATATGCACAGTTAGGGCAGATCATCCTAGAAGGTTCAAGTAACTGGTGAATATAACACATGAAAAGTGGAATACTGGACTGTAGATTTCTTTTGCTTTATTTGAACAGAAAGGGAGCTTCATTTGCAATATGTGTTGATCACACTGGTAGACTATAAAAATATTCTATGACAGTATAAGAAACAACATATGGAAACACAAGGTATTTCAACAATGGTGTCTGGGATTTTCTGGATGAAATTGGGTCCTTTGCATGCCTCCCTTCTTTTTCAGCAGGACAGGAATGAAAAGTCCTTACTAAAACTCTCCACTTATTAAAACTCTCCAAATACAAACTTCTGTCTGTCTTTGGGTTCTTAGAGAGCATGCTAATGAGGATCTTAAGGTACTAAGGCAAAATCAATAGATAAAAATGTTGAGATAGGGACATGAAAACAGAGATCTCAAGGTGACCTAAATTCTGAGCCACTGAAAGGACAAGATTTGTCTGTCTGTTAGGTAACTTGTAATCAGATAACTTGGTGCTGATAGCGTAGATGCTCTCACAATAGCGAACTAAGAGAGCACTAAATCTGGATTTCTCCTCTCTGCCCAAACTGAATGGCCTCAGAGTTGAGCCAAGTAGGTAACCAAATTTTTAAGGGTCTTTCTTGCTGACTCTGGTTCTTGTATTCGCCTTCATACTGCAAGATTAATCCTTCAGTTTCATTGTTAAGGGTTATTGGACACTTTGTGTCAGAAACCGGCACCATAATTTGCACAATAATTTGGAGGAAACAGGTATTTCCTCCCCTCAAGAATTATTTTCCTGTAAAAAATCTTTACTGTACATGTATTATTTTTGGAATTTTTTTAGAGTTCTTGTTTGAAAAGCTGTCTACTTTTCTCCCTGGTAGAACAACCACTAAAGTCCAGGCACTGCACACATTATGCTTCAGTGGACCTACTCTAGATTTATACCAGTGAAAGTGTACACCAGTTGGGAGAAAAATAAAAGACTTGTTGTAAATTGTCTTTCCTGAAAACACTGTAAATAGATCAAACTGCATTTGAGAATAAAGATTTTAACTAGATATCCAACAGTGGGTAATTTCAAGGAGAGCTAAACAATAACACTTCAGCTCTTTTTTCAGTTGAACTGTCACAGTGAAAAGGAAAGCTGAAAGGCCATTTCAGAAGTTTTCCTTTAGTGACTTGCTAAATAATCATGAATGTGTATTTCCCATTCCTGAAAGTAATAATACTGTCATATTCTTTAAAGAAAATTAGGACACAATATCCTACACTTGGTAGTGTTTGTAACTAATAACATGAATATTTAAAGTCTAAGGAATACAGAAAAAAACCCTAACTGATATGACTCCTACACCCTATCAAAAAGCACAAGAAGGAGACCTCTAAGGCAATGATACAGGAATGTATTAGTCAAAGACCCACATGTGTTGCCTAAAAAGCCCAAGGGCTTTTTAAATTAAAAAATTTCGGCTCTGTAGACACCAATAAATTTGGGGCCATTAAGTCAAATGCTCCATTTTCAGAACATGCTAAAAATGCCATCCATAAGAATGTAGTCAGGCACATTAAAGCTTTTGGTATACACAGGCCACCAAGGAGCTTCAGTTCTGTTCCTGAGGATTATAGAAGGTATTTCAAAACCTTTCAGAAGAGAAATTATTTATTTGGACAATTTCTTTATAACAAAATTGTGTTGAATTCAGGAAGCAACAGCCTCAGTCATAATGTGTGCAATTTTGCACTTGCAAAGTGAGTGGTCAGCAAATGGGTAAAAGGCAACAGTGGAATTTTGACTTGCAGTAAGTCAGAAAAGTACAAAGAAGCCATTTCTCTTCTGAGTTTTGTTGCCACTTTATTATACATTGTAAAGAGTCCTGGAAAAAGTCACAATGTTTTATGGAATGTCTTATGTTCCTGTACTCCAGAATGGCTGAAATGGCAGCTCTTCCACCAGACTGTGGTCACATCATCAAGTAACAGAAACAGTCTTTTGGAAGTGAAGAACTTCTGCTGTGGAGTCACAGGGTCATGATTTGTTTGGACGTTAAGAATGAAAATTTGCAGTGGAGCAGTTAAATGATGATGCAACCAAATTAAACATTATCTTCTTATATACCATTAAGAATTACAAAATTTTCCTTGGTCTGTTGGAGTCTTGATCTGTCATAGAGCAACCATACTTCCTTTCTCAGGTTGAAGTCTCACATGTGTTAGAAATAAACATAGGAAAACAAAATATTTATTTATGCTGTGAGATCTGTGTAAGCAAATACCATATCTATTTTCAGGTTCAGAACCCTGAAAGGCTGAGTGTAAAAGTAACTTTGGAATAAAAAGAAGTGATTGCCATTGTTAAAATGATTTTTTTTTTTTTTTTTAATGAAAAGCTTCTAAGAGCTCATATAACTTTATAAAGCAGTATCTGACCCTCACCAGCAAGTGGACATGCCTTGTTTCTTACCAAATTCAGTTGCATGACACTGACAGATACTGGACATCATTAAGCAGTTTCTATCTTGTCCTAGACAATCCAGAGAAATTTCTTTCTTGACTATTCAGAATAATTCCCTTCTTGATTGTAGAATAGTGTACCTCTCTACACAGTAGAGGTATCCTGAGTGAATTTTAGTACTTATTCATTTTGTATTAAAGCTTAGCAAAACTTAGTGACTGACTGAAGAAGAGTTTGGAAGTGGAGATTGAAGAGCTGACCAAGAAAAATCAAGATTCAATGCAGAAAGGTGTTCTAGAGACAATTATCTCAACAAATGTGATTTACATAGGCTGAATAAGGAGAAATATCTCTGCAAGAAATTTGCAGGTGGTGATCTGGGCATCCTCCCAGAACTCTGCCAAGCATTAGAGTTGACATACAATTTTTCACAGAGGCAGCCTTGGCAAAAGGATATCACTGGCAGCTGTCAAATGCTAATCTTTCTCAAAGTAAAATGGGTGAATGGCTTGGGAAATCCCACTCATCTGAGCTAGAATAGGAGATCCAAGAGAGGACAAGGAAGTCCTTGCCTGTTGTTCAGCACTGCGGTGCTGCATTAGACCCTGCTCAGGACATTGACTTTTCATCATAGTCTTCATTAATACTAAAAATAAAAATAAAATACTGGCATTGTAATGTCTGTGGAGGTGCTGCAGATACATAAAGTCATGTAGTCACCTAAGGTCTGAGGAGGTCTATAAAAAGGACATGCAACCGTGACAAGATGAGTTTGCAGAACTCTGTGTGCTGGGTAATGTGGCTGATGCAAGTGGCAAATAATGTCTTGGGTACAAGGAGAACTTTTTTTACTTGTTGAAAGTTGCATTGAAAGTTTAGTAGCAGAGTAAGAGTTTTAAGTGGATTTTTTTTTTTTTTTTTTTTTCTTTATAGACAATGTTTCGAAAATTATAAATTTT
>VZRX01010422.1:29983-44645 GCA_013398075.1 Notiomystis cincta
GTAGCGGAGTAAAAGTTTTAATTGGATTTTTTTTTTTTTTTTTTTTTGCTTAATAGCAACTGTTCAGAATATTGAAATTATTCCAGATGTGAGCGATTTGCTGCTTTGGTAGGAAAAAAAGTATCAGTTCTGTAATGTCTTATTGCTCTCCTCAACTACTCAGTTGATTGAAGTGGAAAAGTTAATTTTAAGAGTAGGAAATACTTGGAAACTGCATGTAGATGCTACTTGTGTTACTCAGTTCAAGACAATTATGCAATACGTTTCTTGTTCATAGTACAATATTTGTAAGGCATAAGCATTTTTTTAAAAAATATTATTCTCAAAGGTTTCAAAGTGTAAAATTTGGATGAAATTTAGGCAGTTAAAATAATTTTTGTCATTCTTCTATATTCAAGTTCTTGTGATTCTCAACTAAGTTGACCAAAATCAGTAATTTTCTCAGTACCTCTGACCTTCCTGAGCTTTGAATGTAAAGTGTGAAATAGATTTGTCAGTCCTATGGCAGAAATTCCTTTCTACATCCATGTCTTACAGTATTTCTTTTTTCCTGTGCTGTCCCTTATGGCACTGACCTTTTTTCCCTCCAACAATTTGATGTAGAACATTTGAAGAAAACAAAATATCGGTTCTGTTAAGAATGAAGTCACAAAGCTTCTGAGTTGGTCTCTGATACGATTTACAGGCAAGAAATACTGAACTGAGATTAAAAAGAGATCTTTCAGACAAAATGGAGATTCTACATAGTGGTAATTCCTGTTATGTGGTAGAATATGAAGGAATAGCTTTAGGTTTCGGATATGTGAATTCTCTGTGGGACAGGGTTTGTAGCAACAAAAGAGTTAAAGATCAGTGATATGTTGGAAAGTGCAGACGTGCTTCTGAGCACACAGACGTTTTTCTCACATCACAGTCTCCCATATTTGTTTTCCTCCAGAGCAGTTACATCCATTTCATTAAAATTACTTCTGATTTATGATGCTGTGCGTGGGATTACAGTGAGGTCTTCTGGGGTCACTGTTGCTTTAGAAAATTAAGATAGAGGCAAGTATACTTTATGTAAAAACAAGCTAGTCTCCTTTTCACCATAAAATCTGGAGAAAGCAATTTGTAGGACTCAAAACTTCCAGATAGGGCTGAATTCCTTTATTTCCCGTTTTCCTTTTCAGACACAGTGATTCTGTGAAGTATTAATTTATAACTCTAAAGAACTTGTCAATGTAATTTTCAAGGCTGGAAGTTTCTTAGTCCTCTCTGTCTTTATGTTGTTGTCATCTAGAGGGAGGATTTCGGTTTGCAAAGAGCCAGGCTTTGTTTTTCAGTTAGATCCTATAATAGGATTCAGATCCTCTTTTCACATTCTTTCTGTTAGTGCAGACATTCCCACTGGGAATGCTTACAGTAGATTTTTCTTTTTTCCTCCATTTAAAAAGCAGTGCTTTCTGGGAAGGGCTTGAAACCTACTCCTCTGCCTTTCTCCTGGCTGTGTTGGTAGATGGATTAAATTGCTTTTGGCATGTACATTTCAAAATCACCTGATGGATGACACTGTGGTAGTGTATGACCCACTTTGGTCTTAGGTAGCTAGACTATGTTATCGTTGAGGTACATCTTCAAAGACACACCTTCATTAAATCAGGAAGGTGAGTTTTGATACACAGAACTTGATTCCAGCATGTAAAGTACCTGAGTAACTGAATGGCAAACCCTGCTTATTAGAAAGTCTTCCCTATTTCTTGTTAGTATGGTATTTCCCTTCTCTTCCATGTGTGCTTCCTCCTACTGATGAATGTTATGAAGCCACCAAAACAGACTTTTCTTTTTTTTTTTTTTCTTTGGTAAATGTTCAGATAAAGGATTGCTCCATGGAGCAGTGACTACATTGCTTGGCAGGCAGTCTTCATTTTCTGTGAGTTTTCTGCTACTAAGCATCATAGCTCTCTGATAGGATCAAACACTTGGCAGTGGAAAACTGCCATGAATAACACTGCAGCTTTGTAGCCTTTGTCACCAGTTAGCTCTCAAAAGCTCTTGGAATGAGGTGAAGAAAATATTGCTTGAATATTTTTGTCTTTTTGTACTCCTTTGATTGTGTGTCTAAAGAGAGCATCTATGTAAATAACCTTCTTCAGATTCAGATTCTCAATCTCATATTGGAATCTCTTGTGTGATAAACAGCAAGGCTACTGCTCAGTATGCGCCAACACCTGGGAATAATAATGAAAAAATAACAGTGAGAAACTGCAGAGCATCTGTTCTTGACATTAACTTTCCTCAGTTTGACAGACTGCCACCACCAGATGTTAGTCTTATGTGCCTTTTTTTCCACTGGAGATGGCGGCCTTCCTGCCTCTCTTTGCCTCTAATAGCTTACATCAGTGCCCTTTGGAGAATTCATGAAAACAATTGTGTCACCACGATGATCTCTAAGAACCACCACTTTGCAGGGCTGTTATGATTATCAAACAAGATGGGATAATTTTAAAACATGGAAATCTAGAGCAATGTTTAAGCTTAGTAAGTTTTTTTTGTGACTTAAGGTCATATCTGTATAATGAACATGTACCTCAGGGACAGTAAGTGTCCACTTATTTCTCAGCCAAACGTTTAGTGTCCTAATTCACAGAGAAGCAGCCCCAGTTAATGCAAGCACCCCTACTTGGCCTTGGCCTGGGTGAATGTTTCTAGTGGAAAACATGAACATTTATTAGCAGGTCTAAATAAACCAGAACTGAGCACAAATATTTGTAACAAAGAACTTAATAGGATACACTGTAGGATCCATGCTTTCGTTTGCTCCCCCTCGCTGTTTATAATACTCAAAAACTGAAAACACATCTGTCAATTTGGTCTATATTCATTTAAAACATTGGCTAGTTTAGTATGACCACAGAAAACACTGGATTTTTTTCCCTCTGGTTTTGTGATGAGTATATTTTAGGGAAGAATGATGTTGTATGCGTAGTAGGAGGTTTTGCACAGCTTTACAGAACACCGTGTAAACTATCAAACAGGCCATCCATCAGCATTTTTGGGGTTTATAATGGGATGTGGCTTAGCTTTTCCTAAGTGCTCCATTTACCTGATCCCAGTCCCCTTCTGGTTTGAAGTAAGGTATGTCAAGAAGTCCTAAATTATGCCTGGGGTACACGCTGACCCCGTTTCAGTGAGGGAGCAGCGCTACAGAGCCAGTGCCAGGGAGCCCAGGGAGCAGGGCTCTGTGCCATCCAACCGTGTGCCTGCACTTGGCATCCGACAGCAGGAGCTGCGGGGCGTGGAATCAGCATCTCCCCACGCAGGGCGCACACAGCTACCGTTCTGGGCGACGCCTGCTATTAGACACAGCAAGTAGCAGCTGCTGCTGGGGGCCAGCTCATATTTGGCTGTCTGAGTGCATTCAAGTCTGCTCTGCAAAGCATTCTGCCTCTGCTTTAACTCTGCAACTCTGTTGGCATAAAGGAAGAATAAAGACATCATTGCTTGAGTGCATTGTTCTATGCCACAGGAACACTGCTTTAATCAGTAGAATTTTGATGGTATTAGTAGGTTTTTACTCCTTAGGGGTGCCTTCAGTATTTATGTTTTGCTTTGGTTTTGGTGTTGTGAGTGTTTTTGTGGTTGTCTGTGTGTTCATGGGTTTTTTTTGTTTGTTTGGTATTTGTTGTTCTGGTGGGTTTTTCTGCTTTTTTTTGTTTAGTTTGGTTAGATTTGTTTGTTTGGGTTTTTTACTTACCTCTAACCTGAAGATTTCATTCTAAATAAAAAGAATCCCCTCTAAATGAGGACTACCTTGGAGAAGATTGTGGTTATAGGTCTTTCCCCTCTCCTGCTTAGTTCTAATGTAATTGAGATCAGAATCTAGGGTGGTCATACAAAGATCATGCAGAACATTTTTACAAAGTTATTGAGAATTATTTAGCACACATAAGGCTTGCACCACGATTAAAAGCTTTGGCTTTCAGTCGTCTGAGAGCATCATTTGCATCTATGAATAATGCTAAAAGCAACAGAATTGTTACAAAAGCTCATGGTAACAATTGTTACAGTTTTTAAAAAGTTCTTCCTAATTTGTCATTTTATTTTCTCATTATGAAAAGTGTCCATTTGATGAAATGAGCTGATCTATGATAGAGGTGTAATAGCTTTTAGTCAGTCCTATTCTTTGTATCCCCATTTTACTTTACAAGAAGGCAAAATTAGCTTTGATCTACATTAAGATACATCTGAGCAAAGCCTAGATGATGTACTGTGAGTCATTATGTCTTTTCTAAGTCTTCTTATGAGGTCCAAAATTAAAAACAGCACTGAAGGTTGAAGAGTGATTTCTTCATGTGATATCTGTGATCTCTTGGGCCAAATGAACATGAGTTCCAGGTGGTTTAGCCAGTTGACTGGGCACACTCATATCCTTAACCTAGCTGTCTTTCATGTGACAAGGGGCCTTATAGCCAGAGGGAAATATTGAAAACCCTCAGCCAAATCTTCATACAGAAAATCTGCTACTGAGTAGATGGGAAGTCATATGGGAGAGATAACTTCTTCAGTTCATATGTAGATATTGTCTCTGTGAATTGTCTTGTGTACAGACTGATTCTCTGGAGAGATGTATTGTTTTGAATATGCATTTTGGAAACCCTGAGAAATTAGATGGTTTGGCTAGATTCTTATAAAAGTCCTCTCTGTTATTCCAAGTAGAAAGATCTAAATGTTATCTGTAAGGTATTAGGTGGGTCATCCTAATGTATTTTAAATGATTGGATGACAAGAGATTGTATTTGCTGCCATATGGATATTAGAATTGTTCCTGCTACTAATTTCTCTTTGATACACATGAAAGAATGGCATTTGCATCTTTGTACTTGTCTTTATAAATGTGTTTCTTTAAATAGAAAATTAAGGTCTCAGTTCACAAAATTAATTTCCATCCACAAATCAATCTCTGTCAAAAAGTAAACTTAATCCTTGTTTTAAAATATTATGATTTCTTACTAACAGTCTATGACAACAAGGAATAGCCTAGTAGAAACTTATCAAGTTGTCTTATTTAGCATGTATGATAGATATTTTTGTACTTAATTTTTTATGTGCAGCATTTGGGCTAATGTCAAAAAACTTGAACTCATAAGACTGAAATTACCTGTGATACACCAAATCCCTACATAAAGAAATGCAGTCATGGCAAACTGGGTTTTCTATTACCTTTTAAAAAATTATCTATGTTTTTGTTGGTTTTTTGGGTTTTGTTTTGTTTTGTTTTGTTTTTTGTTTGTTTGTTTTTTAACTTTCACAGCACCATTATAGTAAGTTTGTCTGTTGTTTTCAGGTTGATCCCCTGTTTACAGTGCCTGCACCTCCACCTCCGATTTCCAGCAGCATCACACCTCAGATTCTGCCTTCCTACTTTTCCCCATCTTCATCCAATATTGCAGCACCAGTCGAGCAGCTTTTGGTACGGACACGTTCAGTGGGTGTAAATACTTGCGAGGTTGGAGTAGTAACAGAACCCGAATGCCTTGGACCCTGTGAGCCTGGGACCAGCGTGAACTTGGAAGGAATTGTGTGGCATGAAACTGAAGAAGGTAAATTGTTTTTTCCATTAGGTTTGTCTGTGAGATATGTTGACATATGCTGTATCTGCCTGGGTGCTAACTAAAGGCTTGCTAATCTGTTGGGACACCATTATATATGATGACAGTCACGGCTTTACAGTTCAGCTGGTGAGCTTTTATTTTAAAAACAAATGGCAGGTCTTTCTATTATTTAAAGCACCTGTGTTTTCCAAATGACCTACTGTGTAACCCCAGCTAATAATAGAACTGTTTCCTCTTGCTATATTAAGAAAAGTATATGAAGAATTTGCTAATAGAATAGCATGAATGTGCTGTTGATATGTACATCATGAGGGGGTGTTTATGTGATGGGAGTGGATATATGAATAGTTTAGATGAAAACTTAGAAAGCTGAATATTTCAGCTAATAAGAAATGCCACCATTACATAACAATAGAGGCCCCAGAGAATCTGCAAAAATTCAGTTTGATGTGATTATTTTTGCTTTTTGGTTATCTAAAATATGCTTTAAGAGGAAAGCTTTGAGCCTTGAAGAAAAGTGTTCCATGTGGTGAAGAAGTGCTATCAAAACCAGATTGATTTCTTTAATATCCTTTGAAGACATTTGTCCAAGTAGGAGAGCTGGAGAGCTTTGGGGAACACTAAATGTTGATTTGCTATGATTAAGAGCAAAGTAAGTAGGAAGAGGATTATGCTATGATATGCAGAATTTTCCATTTTATTAATAAATAATAATTTCCATTTTATTATTAAAATACCAGCTTTCACCTGCTAAAAATACTGCATGTGTACACTAAATTTCTGCAATTTTTCATTTAATAATAGCAGATGTTTTCATTAGCTGTGTGAAAATCTTCCAGTGATAGTTCTTATATTTCTTGTGAGGATTATTTAATTTTTAGTGGTCTACCTTCCTCAACAGTGAAAACAAGATTATTTACAAAATGATATAATGACAGAATACAGCAGTGCATCGCTTCATGATAAATACTGACATGCTTCAGACCGTATGCACAATGGCATTTCGTCCTTTGCAGTGATATATAAGACCTCACCAAAGTGCTCTACACTGTCCTCTCAAAAATCAATAGAGAGAGTCAGATTTACTTGCTTTTATATGCTTTCATCCATCCATCTTTCTCTCTGTGTATGTCTAGAGCAGATTCATAAGGTAGATTGATCCTTTTAGATTGTTTTTAAAGCACAGTATAAATTCTGTTTTAAAATATCCCTGCAGAGATGACTGCCCTTAGCAACTCCAATCTTTCTTGACTGGCCTGTATTAACCAGAGTTGGAACGTGTGGGTGTTAACTGTGTTGACATGAAAGAGCAGTAGCTGTTAATAGTGTTATTCTTGCTGAATAAACTAAACTTCTGACCCCCACTGAATTTAAGAGGCCTTCCTTGCGAAAGGTTTGGCACCAGAAATGAAGCATTAAAAAAAGTGCATTCTAGTCAGGGTGACATTCCATTTGCCAGTATCTCAGCACTCTAATGGTTTAAAAACTCTTGTTAGTTAATGGAAATTAACTCCCTTAGCCTTTCCCTAGTTTGTTGAAAACAATTTTCTGAAACAATTCAATTCAGTGATGGCATGTTTGAGCGAAACTGTTACGAGTGTACCTGTTTTCATAGCTTTACAAACACTCTTCGGGAACACTACAGCTATGAGTGACTACAATATAGATAAAATGGGATTCTAAAATACTCTAGAAATATAGCTGGAGTGAAGATTAAGAGACTTAAGATAGTTGATATGATTTTGTATTGTGCAGTTTGTACCATGCTCTTTGTGTTTGAGTGTTTCAGACCCTGCTGACTGAAGAAAGTAATAGAAATCTGATTGGTTTATCCCAGAGTCCACAATCAACACTGTATTAAGAAAAATGGGTTCCTAATGATTTTTGCATTGTAATTAAGTTTTGATGTTTAGAGCACATATAAAAGTATATATTTATTTACATGTTTTCAAGTTTTATGACATGTTCATGAAAGCAGCTATGTAGAAGCTTGTGTGGAGCCATTTCTGCCAAATTCTAGGAAACAGGGTACAGATGGGTCTTCTATTTACCTTTAACACAAAAAAAGTACTATCAGATACTCATTTTCTCTAGTTACGGTTTTGACTTAAGGGCAGAACACAACCTTTCCTAAACCAGTGTAAATCCAGGTTACTCTAACCAAAGTCTTTGTAGCTAGGCACATCCAAAACCATCTTGATGCTCATTATGACATACAAATTTCCTTTGTGGTTTTCATGTGCTTCTTTAGTATTCACTCCCTTTGCTGCTTTCCAAAACTTAATAAAAACACACATGCAAACTGACATTTCTTTGGCTGTCTATATATCCTATAGCTTCTTAACATAAAACAATTCAAGGAAGCTAAGGTATGAAAATTTCTAATCTTGGCTTGTGTTTTGAGATACTTGAATTATTTTGTATCTAGTTTAGCCACTCTGTAAAATGAGTTGTGAGGTGATAAGGATAGGCTTTTGTAGGCTGTCTGCAAATGAACCAAATGTGCTGCTGAGCAGCCCTAGTTGTGGGAATGCAAATACAGAAAGGATGTGGTGAATCACAGTTATTACAACAAGAATAGTAGCGTGAGTGGAGCAAGATAAAATCAAATAGTTTATGCAGAACTCATTATTAGCATAAATGTAATACATGCTTTATAAAAGAGAAAGTATATACTGAGAATTCCTGTCTTGAAGGTATCTGAAAGAACCAGTTTTCTTTTATGTATGTTAAGCAAGTTGTCACATTCTATTGCATTTGTTCTTTGAGGTCAGAAAAAGGATGATGTTCAGGTTTATGAGTCATATTGTTGAGATAATCACTCCAGGGGTGGGGGGCAAGGGAAGAAGGCAACACTGGATTTCAGACAAAATTCTGAAAGATCAAAAAGTGCATTGTTACAGGTCTTTTCATTACTTCCACACCACTCTATTTGGTGGACTTGATTTAATAAATCAGACCATTGTTCCCAGAGTGTTTTAATCCTAAGAGGTGTAGAGGGAAGCTGGCACCTGTGATATTTAATTACAGGGGGTGGTAACCAACCGTAGCTGCTTACTCCTACAATTGGCTGCCACTCTTGGTTTTCACGTGGGCATTTCTCAGTTGCTCCACTAAGTTGTGCAGTGTTTAATTTGTTCATCTGTATGCCATAGGCATTGTCATCTGCATAACAGCCTTGTTTGGATACAGCTTGGTAGAGTGTCCAAAGTGGTGCTAATGGCTGTGAAACAGAGCACTGAAGGGACCATCTGAGGCTACCCTGTGGGAGAGGAAAGAGAAATGATTATGTGGGCAAGTCAGCCTGAAACTGGCAGCTGATGTGGGTATTTGACACCAGAAGCTATCTGCAGTAAAAATCCTCCACAGAAAGCAGCTTGGTAGTGTTAACTGGAGTGTGTATTTTGGTTTGATTGGTTATTCTGGTGTTCTGGGAAACAGCTGCTAAAAGACTCCATTGCTGTACTGAGAAAAAAGTTTATCTAGAATCAGGTACTTGCTAAACTATGTAATTATCTTCTGGGAAAACAATTTCTAAGCGAGCAATAATTGCTTCTTACTGCCTGGAGGAAATAAAAATGACCCAGAAAAAAGGGAAACCACCAACCAAGTTTCTAAATTGCTTAGAGCTCACATTTTTGTTTAGCTTCTCGGGCACAGTTGCCCTGGGTCACGTCCTGGTTTTGGTTCTGCATCTAGTGGTACAGTCTGCCCTTAGATGGGAACCAGTAGCTCTGATGATGGGAAACAGTAGTTCTGATGATGCTTTCTTCTTTTGAAAGCTGCACAGGAGACAGCCCGTGCTGCCTTTGTGTGCAGAGCAAGCTGTCTACAAATGTGTGGTGACATTCTTCCTCTTTGTGCAGATCAGGTGCAACCTGCTGCTGTTCAGTAACAAATAATGGGGAAATGAGGCGTGATTTTTAATCAGGGTTAGCTTGTTGGTTTTTATAACTTGAGACTGGTTGTCAAATAGAAGAAACAGGGATCTCAAGACACCTGAGATCCTCAGAAACCTAATTTCTAGGATATTCCGAATTTATGACAGCATTAGTTTTGACACTATTTTGCAGAATTTCAGGGAAATTTTGTAGAAAGGAGAAGGCCTAGAGGCATGCTGGTGTTTGTGGTGTACAGGGTTTCCCAGTCTGCCACCTTTGCAACTAATCTGCATAGTTTGTTCTGAAAATGTTATCTGTTGCACAGAACTAATGTGGATTCCTCTCTGCCTTACTATGTGGTCTTAGTTTTGCAAAGACTACTTTAAAAGAACAGTCTGTTTTAAATATCTTTGGTTAGATATGTGTTTGTACATGTGTGTGTAAGTAAGGGTGTGTATGTGTCAACAGAAATAGAATTAGAAGTATGAGTAGTCTGGCTGCCTGTTACTCCTGTCAGCAATTTTTGTGGTTTAACAACCACATTTTCTTACTTTCACGAATATGAGGGCATGATGAAACAATGAAACTTGCAGCAGTGAAAGCCATGTCAAATATGTAAGGAAATAACTGTAGAAATTAGAGATTTTTATCAAAGAACATTACTACAATTCATAGAAATTTAGAGAGATGTTAAATCACACTGTTGTCTTGAGCTCAAGCAGGGTTTGTTGAGAGAGGCAATATGCTTTATTAAACCAAGTGATACAGTTTTAAAAAACAGGTTTGCTTTTAGACTGGGTGCATGTATATTTCTGTGTGATGTAGACCATTGTCTTGCTGAGTACAGGGGCTGGATATTGTTAACCACCATATTTAGTTCAGAATTGTGTATTTATATGACAGAATCATAAAGATAACTACTGCTCAAAAATCTGGCTTTGCTATGTCCATGTTACAGAGAAGTGGTTTATGGAGATAATAGGGTTTTTTGGCTATTAACATTAACAGAACACCTAAAATCCAGCTGTTTTCTCCTGCTGCATGTGACACCTGCTGACCCAGTATGAACATCACCAACTGTCAAAATGCCATCTGTTAAGAAAAAGCCTTTATATGTATTTATATTTCACATATTATGTTTGATTTTTGCTCTTTCTACAGTGTGATACCAGACCCCGTATCAGTGGATTTAAGGAAGCCCTAAATAAGTGATTTTTTATAGACTTCAGCTGTCTCATTGTATTATCTCAGGCACTTGGAGTCTGACACATAGGATGTGGTACGTAGAAACTTGTAGCAGAAGAGATATGCTCTGCATCTCACAAAGGAAAGCCACAGTCTTGCATAAAAATGTTTGTGGTTTGTGGGAGCTCTACCTACTTCACAGAAGGAATCTGGGATGTACACAGGCTGTCTGAAACAAGTTTTAAGAGTTGCAGGACTCATAGTGCAAGACGGATTTAGCTGTAGCTAAATCAAGGTTTGTCATGACTGAAGGGGCCATTTTGATCATCTCAGCTGTTTGCCTGACCTTATCAGAGTATGCATTTGTTTAGGGACATAAATTCTAGCATTGTCCTCTAACTGGATTCTGCACTGTTTCCTGTGAATTTCGTTGAAACACAGAGCACTGGCCAGTGTTAGAGCTAAGGAGTGCCTACTACTTGTACCCTGTTTTATACTGGTTTTGTCTAAAATAAATGAAGCAAATAGTAATTTTAGAGTATCTACAGGAGCCCCTCAATTGGTTTTAAATCATTGGGACTGACTCTATGAACCAGGTGCACACGGTTGTGGCTTCAGTGAGTTGCCCTGAATCAGCTGGGTCATGATAACCAAACCTTTGCAGGCTCTTTGTTCTCAGCAAACAGTACATAAATCATGTCAGTATAAACACCAGTGAAGCAGAAATTCAAAATAGGTTATGAATGTTCCCTGCTGCCAGAGGAAGGGAGATGGGAGAAACTTTGACTTTCTTGAGTTTTAATTTTGATTCTGTTGCAAAGAACTCCTTTTCCCAAAAATTTCAATTAGTTGTTCATATCGACATAAATTTAAGTTTGAGGCTGTTTGTCTAGGTGATGTAAAGCACCACACATTAGTGCAGATCAGTTAAAAAAATGAGGTGAAAACAGAATCACTGTTAATTTCCAGGCTTTCTAAGTGCAGAAGAGAAGTTAAGCTAGCTTATCACCCTTTCCATTTCTTCCAAATACCATTGCTTCAGATTTTTGAAGACTGCTGACCAACGCTGCAAGGAAAGCACTTAGGAAATTTGTGCTGTTGAATGTTAAATTTGGTATTTAAGTGTCAGCATTCCTCCTTGAACATAAACACCCCACAGGGTCTAGCCAGTGCTAGTCCTACAGATTTGTTTAGAGAGGCTGTACGCCTCTACTGCATGGAGGAATGTGTGATTTCTTTACTCCCGAGTGCTTCTCTTGTTGATTCACTCTTACTATACTGATGAAATGCTAAGCAAAGTGTAGCCACAGTACAGTCTGAATGACTAACCAAAACCATCAGAAGTGTCTTATTTACTCTGGAAACTAACAGGCAGCTTATCTAAAGGGACCTGGCAAATGCCACATTTTGCAACTGAGCGAGAATCTGGGTGTAATTCTCCTGGTATAACCCAAAGCAGAGAATGAAAAAACTTAACAAATTCCAGACAGTGCTTACATAAAACTCTGCATATTGCCAGACTCCTACAGAGGAAGACTCCCTGCGCTGCTTGTACATACATAGAAAATTATCCCTTTTACAAACAAGCATATGGGGGCAGGGAGGGTGCCTAGAAAAAGGAAGGAGGATAATTGAGATTGGAAACATTTGCTTGGAGCTATTTGAATGTGAAACTGAGCCTGCTCAAGCAGTGAGGTTATGAACACCGAAGGAGTTGCTTCAAGAAAAGCAACAGTTTTGAGCATTTATTGCTCAAAAGCAAAATCTCAGTAGCAGCAGATTGCTTAGAAGTGAGACTGTTCCAGTACGAAATACTTGGAACATGGGATGTTTGGATTTGTAGATAGCAGGGGGAGAGATGACTGCTAATGAAGTGTGTGTGCATCCAAGTGTTTCCTTACTAAATAAATACCACTGGAGTAGGGAATGAAAGCACAACTGAAATGGCATCTCTACTGGGTGAGCTTCAGGGATTAATCCACTTTTTTAAAGATGTTCTCTCGGTCACTCTTAATTTTGTACATAGTTTAAATAGTTAGGACAAGCTGTCAGTTTTGCTACACCTCTAATCAGTGCCAATCTTGTGCAGTGGTGAATGAGAGGTTCTCTCTGTTGATAAGACTATGTTTTTACTAATACAGATTAATATAAATTAAAAAAAGAATCCTTTTTTTCACTGTTTCAGGCTACATCATGAAAAGCTGCTTTTGGCATCAAGACTAACTTTTCAGTATAAGATCAGTGGCTAGCCTAACAAGCAGCTTTTCATTTTTTAAAAAATAGTAGACTCTTGTATTTTGTCATCCTGAGGCATATTTGTAATTCTTTCCAGTTACTGCTGATATAGTAGTAACTAACTACTGATCTGGAATGTTTGGTGGCAAGTAGCAATCCATAAAGCAGAAGGAAAAACTCAATTAAAAATTTTGAACAGTGAAGAGCCCTTTGACCTTCAGGGTTAATAAAAGATTACTGCTTATGTTTTTGTTCTAAAAGAGGGAGGCAGGAAACAGAGAGGTTGAAAATGTAGAGATTGAGAGAGAAGAAAAAGAATATACATAAAAAAGAAAAGCTCAAGGGAAATAGCTTTCTTGATTTAGTCTGAAAAAGTAGGTCTGGATTTACAAAAGCTAGTGTTGCAATAGAAAACTCAGTTGAAGTTCATCAATTTTATATCCCCAATTGAGGGTAATAAAACCCCCTAGAAACATCTGGGATGAAATACAAAGGGCCAGTATTAGAGCACTTTGTTTTATTTTGCATTTTTTGGTTTTTTTCGGTTGGTTGGTTGGTTTTGTTTTGTTTTGGTTTTTTGTAAGGAGTATCAACTAAAGCAAAATAGTTGCACATCCATCAAAATTAGCACTGGTTTGTGTTTACTAGCTGTAAATGTAAAGCTTAGTGGAATTTAAAGGACATATAGCTATGGAAATAAAAGGCTGTAGAATTAATTTCTAAGGGCAGATTTTTACCATCCTTGTTAAAGATTTACTCAGAATAAAGAAGACTATTTAAGAAAAGCCTTAAATGCCTTCTTTTCCCCTTCTTTTTTTCTTTTCCCCCTATTTTAAGGTGTCAGTTAAGTTTCTTTGGGCTGTTTATTTACTAGGCCTTCACTTGGGTCAGTACTTGGTGTATTTAAGTGATTTTGTATTGTTTGAGTTCTGTTGTTTTTTTCTGTTTGAGTGTTAGGGGCAGATCAGGCCATTTGCTATTTCTCTAGTAATTTAGCTAATAGTAAAACGATCTCCATTAATAAAATGGAACTGACCTTAGTTGTCAGGAAATAGCAATTCTGTAGCCAGGCCCTAACACTGAGGATAAGTGTTGTGGAAAATCATTTTCAAGTGGGGGTAGTTTCAAATCAATGTTCAGTTAATCTAGAGGTGGGGGTTTCTTTTCCCCATCACTTAAAACTTCTTCATTTAAGTAGGTTGAAGCAAGTAATTATGTTTTACTGCCTGTTTACTTTCCCCTGCAGTGACTGAACCTGTACTTCTTAACCTTGCATTCATATAGAGCTGGCTTTTGTGGATCTCTGAAAGCCCTGAGGCTGTGTGACCCGCTCTAGCTGGGATTTAGAAACAGTAAGAAGAGTCTCAGGTTTCACTAAAGGAGCTGTTTTCCTTAGGGAAGAGAGAAACCGATGTCAACTTTTAGTAGAGTATGACTTCTAGTGTGTTACAGATTTTAAAAAGAAGAAAAGAACTTTATAGGTTATTCTCTACAATTTTCTGAACGTCCTGAAAGTTAAGACTGTCGGTTCTGTGGAGANAAGGAAGGCCAATAGATGCTACAAATGTTCACTATTTTAATAAAGATTAGGTTATTTTTGCTGAATGCTGCAGAGAGAGAGGCATCTCCGTATAGTGTGCACACATTTGAAAATGTATTTAATTCTTTTGTTATTATGTGAAAGAAAGAAAAAAACAATCCTTGATTTTTTTATATGAGTCTTATAAAAATTTAAAATATAGTATTTTTAAGCACATGTAAGTGGAAAAA
>VZRX01010422.1:56123-72528 GCA_013398075.1 Notiomystis cincta
CTTCCCCTCACAGGGAGCTGTAACTGCACTGAGGGCTCCCCTCAGGCTCCTCCTCTCCAGGCTGAACAGACCCAGTGCCCTCAGCCCCTCCTCACACGGCTTCCCCTCCAGGCCCTGCCCCACCCTCGGGCCCTCCTCTGGACACTCTCTGACAGCTCAGTGTCTTTTCTGGATTGTGGCACCCAGAGCTGCCGCAGCCCTCGAGGTGAGGCCGCCCCAGCTCAGAGCAGAGCGGGACAATCCCCTCCCTTGCCCAGCTGGCCCTGCTGTCCCTGATGGCCCCAGGACACGGGTGGCCCTCCTGGCTGCCAGGGCACTGCTGGATCAGGTTCAGCTTGTCATGACCAGGACACCCAGACCCAGGGCCCTTTCCTGCACTCATTTCTTCTGTCCAACCTCTCCTTTCCCAGTCTGTCTGTGCATCCAGGGTTGCCCTGTCCCAGATGCAGAATCTGGCACTTTTCCTTGTTAAACTTTATATGGTTGGTGATTACCCATCTCTTCAGGTGACCTTGTCTCCTGAAGCACAAGGCTCCTCTTTATGAGGCAGGTAGGTGAGTTGAAAGATTCTGACTATATAAATAGTGTGGAGGGCCAAGAGCAGGAGAGCAGTCTTACCATGCAGCTGTCTCCAGCCTGTAGAAGGGTGAATATCCACCCCAGTGAACCCCCACAATCTCTAGCGATGTAAGAAAAAATGTATTAGCTAAATGTATTTACGAAACCACATTCATAGATCAGGGCTGAGGGAGGTAGATTTTATAAGGGTTTGATACATCACACTGGCATTTCATGAAAGGGGAGGTCCATTTGAGATATGCAGATTATGCCATGTAGTAAATGATGGCATCATTTCCCTTGCTTCCATCCTGACAGAAACCATTAGCTGTAGTGGATTAGCTGCTGTCTGAGTGGAAGTTGTTCTGACAAAGATGATCATGTAAGGAGTGAGCTGTAGTTTTATATTAGGAGAGAGATCAGAAAACTAGTGCATCAGAGGATTTGAAGAGAAAGAACAAAACACTCCCAGAAGCCTTGCTTTTGTGCCCTGTCAGAAACAGCTTTCTTCGTGTGGCCAGAAAGAACGTAAATGACAATAAAACATGGAGCGAGGAGTTCTACTTAGTCTGACTAAATGTTGTACATAAAGTCTTTATCAGTCTTTTCTGCTCCTACTGTTACAAGCACATATTTTCAGGCATTCATTTCCCCCTCCCTCTTGCTCCTAGGCAGGGGTTGCAAAAATTCAAATTTGTTGATATTTTCAGTATCATAGAGAATGAAGGATAATATGAGTATGACCCTACTTCAGACATGACATTTCTTTCTTTTTTTCCCCCATCAGTTATACTGCATTACTGAGTACAATTCACAGTATAGTGGTGATTGAGTTTATAAGCACTGTCACCACAAAGATGGGAAATGAAAATGTTTCTTGCCAAAATTTATGAAGAAGTAGCAGGTGAGGCGTGGAAATCAGAATTAGGCCCTCGGGGCTTTGGTCAGTGTATGGTGTGCTCTCCAGCACAAATCTGCATAACAGAATGAAGGGAAGGATTTTCCTCATTAATTCATATGACAAGGAAGTGAAACAAACCACACAGCTTGTACTACAAAGTTTTTATTGCTTCATAAATTTTATTGAGATAGAAATTAACCAGTTTCCTCTGTGTTTTAAACAGAATCAGTTTGTGTTTATTGACACAGGGGAAGCTCATCTGTGTTCAAGAACAGATCTGTTTTCTGTTAGAAAAGGCTGCACTTCAGAGAATTTTTTAATGGTATAATATATTAACTTGACACACTATGCTTAGGAATCTGTGGTTTGGGATTTTTAATTTAACAACGGTTTTTTCTACCTGATTGTTTTTATGATAAGCAGTGAAGTATCATGAAAGAGGTACTGAATTATAAGAAAACCACTCTGAGTTGCAACAGATGTGCCAAAGTCAGGAAATATTTATATGCATTTCCAAAAATTTTTCAGCACTGCATCCACACTAGGTCTGCTGCCATGTTTATTTGAAGCATTTGAACTATGTTTTCTTGCTTATTTAGGGAGGACTGTTTAGTCATGGGCGTCTTATGTTGTGGCAAACATATTCAGGATTGTCTTTCATTTAAGTGTGTTATTCATTAAGAGTTTTAAGCTGCCCTAATACATGCAGAATTTACACAGCTTTATTTGGGTGCTTCAATACAGGCATGTCCATATTTGAAATGGAAGCTTAATGATCTGTGACTATCTGAAAAATGAAAACGTATAGGCAGAGCCCTTGAAACGTCACCCATCTTTTTTCTCTTATTTTTACAATAATGATTGTACAAGATGGGATTTGCATCTCTGAGCAATGAGTTAAATACTTCCAAATCTCCTTGAAATCAATCTTGTGTGTTCATGCATGCAGATTGAAAACCATGACTTTGAGATTTACGTTCTGTGAATAAAATTTACGTTCCCTGAAAAGCAAAGAGGGCTGTCATTTCATGCTTCCTAACCTTCATTGTCTGTTTCACTTCAGCAGAAGCCCCGTGCGCCTGCGCACAGTCCTGAGGAACAGCTTTCTGCTCTGTCGATTTTTGTTTCATAAAAGCCCTCTTTTCTTTATTGCATTTACCTATTACCTCTGTAAAATTTATTTAAGCTGTGACAAATTTCTCTTTTGGGCCTGGAGTCCGAAGGAGCAACAACCATCAGGCTGTTGGTAAAAGATTTGTTGGCTATGATTGTTCATTAAATGGGTAGGGGTCTGTGGGTGAGGCTGGCTGTCTAAAGCTGCTCTGAGTAGGTGGGTTATGGGCTGTACTTAGTGAATATACATCATCAGAGAGATGAATGTGCTTCAGCAGCCTTTTGTTTTGTTCAGCTAAAATGGGTGTTGATTTTGGAAAGCTCAGCAAAATCACTGTCATTTTTCTAAATTAGATATCATTCAGAGTACCCATGAAAAACAGCATTTAGGTTAAATATAGCAGCATTACTCGTCGGCTTTGTAAGTTGACAAGAATAGCATTACATTTATTTTCCTTGGAAAAAACCTCTCAAGCTGAACACAGTGCCTGGGAGTGAGAGCTAATTGACAGCACTGTAAACAGGAATCCTTGCACACTAGAAGTCCTGTACAGTCCCAGGTACTGCAGTGCTTACCTTTTCACATTGTGTTTT
The DNA here is from genome assembly GCA_013398075.1 of Notiomystis cincta. Lineage (NCBI taxonomy): Eukaryota > Metazoa > Chordata > Aves > Passeriformes > Notiomystidae > Notiomystis > Notiomystis cincta. The sequence continues at coordinate 59,290 of VZRX01010422.1, forward strand.
TCTCAGTCATGTTTTATGTCCCTGTAGGGGCAAGAAATTTAATGATGGTACTTCTTAAAAGAAAGGAAATAAAAGAATATTTGTGAAGATAAAACCTTGTGACCATTTGATCCACAGTGTCTACATAAATAAATTGGAAGGCCTGCTGTGTTTTTACTTTTTATTATTGCTATTCCAGCACTACTAGTGCTTACTGCTGTTTATTCAGATGTCCACCAAAATAACTGTGAAACTTCATCTTCCCCACAATCTGAAAATAAGCCATTTGATGGACTATGAATTATGAGTTCTTCTCATTCTTCAGGGCGTAAGTATGCTTTCAGTTGAAAGCCAGGGAGGGAGGAGAATCCTTCATTTGAAACAAGCTTTTAGTCTGCACTTGATCTCCTCTGGTTTTGTATGAAAAGCCACATTGGACTGAATGACAGCTGAAAAGGCAAGCTGCTGTGTCAGAGGATTTAGCAGAGGGAAACTGCTGTTCTTTCAGCCAGCACCTTCCCAGAAAGTTCTCTGGGTCTTATACCAGTTCAGTGCACTTGTGAAGCTGGAGCACTAAAAGTATGTGGATGAAGCAGTTTAATTGAAAATACGTTCCACTGCCTTAGCAGCGATATTCGGGTTTAAGAAAGTAAGTCTTCACTTATGGCCACCAATTTCATGTCTGTAACTTAAAATTAGATGATCCTTTCCTAAAAGCTGAAGTTTCAATGGCAGAATCATCTAAGGCTATAGCTAAGTTAATTAAAAAAACACCACCACCCTCTAAAACCCCCTCCCCAGAAAAACCCACAAAGAGCCCAAAAGGACAAAGGAAGATGTTACCAACTGCAAAATCTTGTCATGTTACACGATGCTGAAATTCTTATACAAAAAAGAAAATTTTTGTGTATGTGGTGACAGCACCTGTTGGTGGTATTAAGATTCATGCATGCTGCTGAAATCATAAGAGTTGTTTAAAATTAATAGCAATAATGAAGGCAAATGTTTGCAGAGACAAGCCAGTGTTCTTCCATGTCACACGTGTAGAAGTCCCACTTAAATGATCTTCAGACCTCAGAACAACACTAGTAAAAAATAATGACATCCTAATTGGTTCTGAAAGTGTTTCTCCATTTTGAGCACAATGTGATAGTGATCTTGAAATACTATAGGGTGACTAAAGAAGAAAATATCCATTTGTCCACAGTTAGCATAGCACAATTCCACTAGGGATATTTTTAATCAAATCTGTTATGGTCACTGGTTTTCTAATACACAAGCTATATTATGGTACATGACTACATTTGTATGACAGTTCTGTGTGACTGAAAGGTTATCCTTGATGTGCATAAAATTATCTTCAAAAATTTTTCTTATTACATAAAGATGACAATTTTGTCTGTTTCAGTGTTACACCTTTCTTTCTCATAGGGTTGTGTCTAAGGACTGATTTTTGTTACTTACGATTATTAGCAATTAGGAATGTGTTACTTTGAAGAAAAAGGCTTTAGGGCCATTGTTGTACAGCTCAGAGTCAATAAAATCTGAGCTGCTCATAATAGCCTTTCTTTCTCATTGAAGCCTTGGACTTGCTCTAACTTCATCAGAGCAGAGGAAGAAAAGAATGATGTGAACAATAGGAGCCCTGGAGTTTGACTTAGGCCTAATGTGGGGAGGCTGTAAAAGCTGTCAGGGAGCTTGATTGATTGGCTCTTGGGCTGCAGTCCTCAGTGCAAAGCAATAATGTTCCTGCCTCTTGTGAGAGGGCTGGATGTGTCACCTGGGGTCACAGCTTATCAGCCTCAGGGGCCAGCATTTCAGATGAGGCCAAAGTGCAGTCAATAATTTATACAGAAATTTGTGTGTAGATTCTGGAGTAAAGCAAGCTTTATCTTGAAACTGTTTGTCTGACCAAAGAAATAATTAAGTCATGTCTGAAAGTCCAGTCCTTTTATTTTTTTTTCCCCCTGTTAGTGACATGGGAAAACAGCCTCCCGGTATAGAAATACGTGTTTCTGTCATCATGCTGGTTGTACTTTTGATGAGGGAGGGCATGCCTATGATAATCCTTTAAAGGATGATGTTACAGTGCCAAAAGAAACATAGAAATTTTTTGCTGATTATATTAGGCTTCCTGGCATCCTAAGTTTTTGCCTACATTTTATGCAACACTGGGCTGTCTTCAGTGTCTAAATAGTTTTGTTTCTAAACCTATGAGGGTCAAAGGTTGATCAGCTCCAGTGCATGAAAAAGCCAAGAGAAGCTGTAGTAGAGGCACAGATCACAGCAGGCCTGGGTAAACTAGCCAGGCTGCTATTAATAGTGGAGAAATTGGGACAGCATGCACAAAGGATACTTACAGGAAAATTGTTCAACCAGTTGCTGACAAGGGAAGGAAAGTCTCACAGAAAGTGTACTCACCTCTGGTGGGATATCATTTTGCTGGTAGCATGCCTTTGCATTGCATCAGTATTGTCAAGCAGCTGGAGTAAGCCAGCTGGTTAACTAGATGTTTTACTAGTTTACTAGTTTTGGAAGATAATTTAAAACATAGGAAAGAAAATCAGGGTGAACTTCCCTGCAGAATTTTGACACCATTGAAGTAGGTTAGCTGACAAGTAGCTCACTTTTGTTCTGTCCCAGCAAAATGACTGCTTCAGTAGATGCTAACAAAAGCCCTTTTACCTTACTTCTGCTCAAGGAGAGCACTGTTAGTCACAGTTCATTAGGCTTGTTTACAAAACTGAACTGGTATCTTAAGTGTGTAACTGAAACACTTTTGACTGCTAGGGGCATCTTTTCTGCCACAAAATTGCAAGAATTTTATAATGGGAAGGATAGCACTACCTACTATTTTCAAAGAAAATAAGTAGTTTGTGGCATAAGAACTGCAGAAAATATGTAGCATATAGCTTTGGCAATGCATACTTGTTTTGTGGTTTTCAAATCTAGAAGGTGAAGTTTCAAGCATAGTTTGGTTTGTAATCTGTTAGCTATAGTAACAAAAGACCTTAAAATTAGGTTACACCAAATCCTAAACTGAAGCAATTGTGTAGAAGAGCCCCAGACTTGTAAAGTTCTTGATCTGCTTTTTTAAGACAGAGGAAAAATAGGAGTGCTGGGCCTGGTCACACCAAATTGATTCCTTTTTGGTGCATGAGTGGGAAAGAGTTAGAAGAAAAAGAATTCGTCATTCATACTTGCAGTTTTCATAGGACTCCCATGTACAGACAGTGCTTGACTTTCATCTTCATGTGTTTTGCCATGAGGTTTCGTGGTGGCATATTGCTGTATTAAGATCTTAATAGAGTTTATATTGCCAAAAATAAAGGGTGCGCCCCTGTGAGCCCCATAGACTAAATGAAAGAAGAGTTATTTGTCTCCTGTTAGCTGTTGCAAGAAAACCTGAGGGAGTTCTGCAGGAGAAATCCCAAATGTTTTTATTTCCCTCCCTTTTGTCTTGGATGTGTCTGTCTTAGGTGTTTACTTACCCTTTTCCCAGGCTGAAGACAATGAAGTCTTCATGAAATCAGTGAAGCTTAATGCAAAGAGAGAGAGAGAAATGCAGTTCAGTAGATTTCAATGTTTTCAGCCAGTGCTTTAAATTGCTATTTTAAATTCTAGTGAGTGGAATAATAGAGAAGTTATCATGTCTACTAACTGCAGTTGGCCTTTGTAAAGAATGGCTTGTTAGGAGGCTTTATGATTTACTAAGGCCACAGCTGGCTGCCAGCAGAGCTACAGGAGTGTGTTCTCTCTTGGGCCTGGAAGCTAGAGATGAAAAGGATCCAAAGCTGGCACAAAAGCAAATAAATGCTTTGACTTTAAATAAAGCATCATAATTTATAAGGGGCTCTACTTCTCAGTCCCAATGAGGTACATGGATCAGCAGCAGCTCTTTGAGGTTGAGCAGAATTGTCTGTCTGGCTCAACTGCAATTCTGGTATCTGCAGTCTACAGATTTGGAAGAATTTTCATGGTTTGGGATTGGAATTGTTTCTTTATTCATGCTGTTTCTTTTCCATAAATTGTCTCTCTTCTGTCTTCCATTCCTTTATGTTTCATTAGCTACTCTGCTGTTTGATAAATAATTGTACCAGTGTTTGCACCTGGCAGCTCTTTATCATGGTGTACAGTGCTGGGAAATTAATCACCAAAGACCACCTGAAGGTTTATAGGTGCATTTTGTCATCTGTTACTTGCTTAGGTTTTACTCATCAAGTTCCTACAGTAGCAGAGTTCAGAGCCAGGACACCAGCTTCTATTGAAATATCCTTATACTTGCCTTAGGAAGAAGAAAAATAAAAAAGTCTGAGCTCCTTAAGAGGTTTTGAGGGTTTTGTCAGGGTTTTTTTTTTTTCTATAAATACACACATGCATACATGCATAAATTTATACCAGCTTCCCCATTTCTGCAGCTGTTTCTTAACAGTCTGCTGATGAAAACAGTATTTCTGTGGTCTGGTGTCTGAGAAGAAGAATAGAAATGAGGCAGATAATTCTTAAAAGGAACTCCTGAATGCTTGTCTGGCTGAGAAAAAATTGTTTTGGTTTTCCCTTTTTTTGGCCCTACTTCTTGTATTGAAACAATAGCTCTTTCCCCCACGCTCCAGACGTGTTTTGCTTTGCTATTTACGTGCTTTTAAGGGAGAAAGAGTTTGGGAGAGAAGTAAGTAGCTGAAGAGTTCCTGTAATTAATATAAAGTGCAGGAAGCAAGTGTGACAGATTAGCTGAAAAGCCCTGTGTTCTGTTGCTTATCTCAAGTGACATATGGTCCTGGAGTACAAGCAAAGGCGGTGGATTGTGGGGCTTCTTTTTCTTTTGCTCTACAAGAAGTCAGAAGAGTGTCCATGTGTTCAACAGGCCAGCAGCATAGGAGCTGAAATAACACTCCTTGAGAATTGAGTGGGAAACTCAGGGGATTACAGAACAGCATTTCCTTCTTCTAAAATTGAGACCATGACACTTTTCAGTGTCAGGCTGTGTGAATCACAGTTATGATTACTGAAGTAAAAAAGAAAAAAAAATCCTCTAGAAACAAAATACTTTATTTCTGAAACAGATATGGTTTTGTTCAGAACACACAGATGTTAAATGATTTTCAGCTTGCATTTTTAGTATCAGCTGAAATAAAGTAAGACTGCAGTTTTATTCTCAAGCTGCAGTGAAACAGTGAAATTGTTCAGTTACTCTGGCCAAAGAAAAGGTAAGGGTTGCACTAACTTTTTAGTTGTACTCCAGAGGTCAGAAGCCTATGGTTAGTTTATAATAACATTAATTGCACATTTTCCTGTAAACACTGCAATCATGTGGTCTGACATTCAAGAGGTGTAACAGCAGTTTATCCAAAAGTTTTCCTAGTCCTGCCAAACTCTAATCACTTTGATATAAATCTGGCAGGAGAAAATTATGTGGGTTACTGTGGCTTCATAGTTTTCAAAATCACCACTCTAAGTAGCTCTCTCTACTATATTTTAGTAGAACTATTTAGTTGTGGATAAATCAACAAGCCATTTGGGACCCAATCTGATGTAATTTTTAGGGTATTACCCAGTTTTCATTGAGTCTTTTATTGGACTTTTAATGAGTGTGAAATTTAGCCTTGTATTTGATTAAGACCATTCATATTTCTTTCAGCTCTCCATTTGTATTTAGATCTTGGACACTGGTTATTTGTTAGGCAGACCAGCTTTAGAGGAAATATATGCACTGAAAAGAAATATAACAGTTTTCATTATAACTAATAAGAGACATGAGTTCTTTGATTAGATGCTGCCCCGTCTTCCAGAACCAACCTGCCCCCAGCATTTCACTCATAGCTTTGTCCAGAAGAACTATAATTTCAGCTAACCTCAGCTACATGTCTTCCTAACATGCTGGTTATTTTTTTTTATACTGAAGCTGGAAAAGGATAATGTTGCTAGGGAGGCAGGAAAAAGAAATGAAACCAGAGCTTCTTTTAGCTGACGGTTCAACTGGATATTGACCAGCTGTCTTCGTGAGAAAGAAATAGATGGTGGTGAATAAGCTAGAGTCTAGTTTTCCAAGAAGTTCAATGATTTTCCCAAATCAATACAGCCCATCAGGCTTCAGAACAAAGGATGCAGGAGACATGACAGTGATGGAAGTATCTTGTGTTCTTTTGTGTATTAAGCACATGGGCTCATGGGGAAACAAGATTTCTTCAGTTATTGCAGTGTTTATTCTTTTATAGGCGCTGGGATAAACTTCTAGATTAAGAAAATCTATTGCAGTAATTATTAGGTGGGATTAAAAAGTTGTCTGCTTGATGGCCCAGCTCTATGTTTCCAAGAGCTACTCCTCGCTTGCTGCTTCTTTTTTTGAATGCAAATGGGAGTATGTAATGCAAGTCTAAGGAATAGGTTCTGTATAACAGCTATTTTTAAACTAAGGTGGTAGCTCCTACTCTCAATATTACTTTTATTTTACCAATTACTTCATAATGAAAAGAAAAGAAAGGGTATGACATTCAAATAAAGCATCCATGAAATTTAGGTTGTCATTACTCAGAATTTACTGGAAATCACACGGGTATGTTCTTACTCTGTTACACTGCTGCAGAAAGCTGCTGTAGTTTGTAGCCCAGCTTTAGCCACCAGCAAAGCTACATTAACTAAAACAGCAGAGTTTAGCCTCTCAGCCCTGTAACCTTTAAACTTGCTATGCTTTCATAAAGTACAGAATACAGAATTAACACCACAGCTAAGCGTCTCAGTGGTTTATGACTACACCAGCAGTATTTCATTAAGCTTCTTTTCCTTGATGCTATCCAATCTTCTCATCTTCATTGCTGTACTGTATTTGTTCAGATAAAGTCCAGTGCCCAGGATGACTAATTGCAGATCTGTGCTCCAGATGGTCTGATTACAGGATGTGGTTAAAGTGACTTTTCAAACATTCACTGCTGCAACAGGGCTCTAAACAAAACAAAAAAAAAAAAAAAAAAAAGAAAAAAAAAAAAAAAAAAAAAAAAAAAAAAAGCCCCCCCAAAATCCCACCACCAAAACAAAAAAACCAGCCAACCCACCAGTCATGCATTTTGAGGCCGCCTGACAATCATTACATTCTCAGGCTGGCTGATGTTGATGCCTGTTACATGTGCTCCTGCTGTAGAGGAGTTAAGTTCTTGTGCTAGACAGAGAGTGTGATTAAAGTAGTAAATAAACTGTACGTCTCCCAGATCAGCATTCAGTGTATAAGATGTGGCTTCGTACGTAGAATGTTTACTGTTAATTTTAGATTACTTTCTGGATGGAAGCAATCAGGGAAAAATAAGCCATTTGCATTGCAAGTCTAATATAAAAATTGTTCTGTGTTTTTCATGCCTGGATGGATTGCAGGTGCATATGTGGATGTGGGATTGATGATGATGTGGCGGATATGGTGGTTGTGAGGCAAATGACTTGTACTGCTTTTACTAAACCAGTGGCAACAAAAAAGCTTGAGATAATCCTAATATAGATTTTCATCTTGCAGCTTTTTGTGCTTCATTTATTTTAGGTATTGTTAGAAAGTGCTGTCAGATAACAGATACGTGTGGGACCAAAAAAAATTGCAGTGCCAGAGGTGGAATAAAACATGTTTAATCGATGATGGTGGTGTACTCACTGATGACAGATATGCCATGGTTTGGCTATCCCAGGCATGTCTGTATTATTTGTACTTGGTGTGGCTGGGACTAAAGGCAAATCAAATTTGACTTGCAAACAAATTTGTGGATTCAGTAATCATAAAGTTACAAGGCATTGGTTCTGCTGTAATGTTACATTAAGTAATAATATGGTGCTTCTCTGTACCAAGGATTGCATCTCAGCCTTGAAGAACTAATATACCACAGAGATTTTTGCTACAAGAATTTATCACCTTAACCTTTTAAAGAAGTAATCTTACTATAATATTCTGCAAAGTGTAGTACAATTTAGAGATCTTCCTCTGGTATCAGCAAAAGTTGTTTTAAAATGATACTGAGGATAGTAAAGGTAATAGGCAGAACTGCTAATTTTGGAGTTTTGACCACGGAGGAATCAACTTACGTTTAAGCATATGTGACTATTGGCTTATGTGACTTTTAAAATACACATGACTTTTTAAACATACATGACTTTTTATGGCTGAAAAGCAGACAAATCATAACTAGTTTTGAAAGATCATTTAAATATTCTTCAACAAATCAGTTACAGAAGTGTTCAGAAAGACTGTGCAGTTCTGCTTTCTCCAGAATTTTGCAGATACTTTCAGCCAGATTCTCTACAAAGTTAGAGGTAGCAGCTCCTTTTATAAAAATGAATGCTTACTCTTTCACATAACTTGTCTGCTGAGTTCCCTGGTAAAATAATCAGTTTGAACTAAATCAGGATTTTGTAGCATTTGCTGTGATCTGAACACAAAAGCAGCCTTTGCTGTAGAAATTAAGTCAGGCTTTCCAGCCTGATTAATTGAATAGCATCTACTTGTATTGGAATTTGAACATGTTTGTGTTCTAAAGCCAATATTTTTAAAAGCTAGGGCCCACATATAAGGTAGTGACGTGATAATTTGGTTCATCACCACTTGATCTTATTATCAAAGTTTTGAATACAAACATAAAAATTCTTGCCTTATGTTCATTGTAGAAAACAGAGTCAAGAAAACAACAATTACTATCTATTTTAGACTAGGTACTTCAGGGGTTTTTTTGTCTTTAAATGAAGGAACATGTGCAAGAGAGTAGATGTGTCTGCTAAAGAGTAGTCCATATGAACAATACTCTTAATTGGTACTGAAATTGCCTTTGATTGTGATGTTTTTATGTCAAAATAGCACATCTCCATTTCTTAGGAACAAGTTTAGTTACTTCATTTCCAAATTCATTCTATGAGATACAGTTAATAGTAAATAGCAAATTTTGGTTCCAGTATTACGAAATCACTGAAAAGGAGGAAGGAAGAGGGGACAAGGGAAGAAGAGATACATCATATCCATAGAACTCATTAAAAGTGAGGGGTTTCTGTAGGTTTTTGAAATTATTTTCTTACATACCAGTTCTGTGCCATGTGACCTTTCATTCCATAACAAAATTCAAGTACAAACAGTTGTTTTGTACATGTTATCTATCAGAAGTGCTTATGTAAAATAGTTTTGTGCTCCTACGGGCATTTTTCTTGAAAGGGAAATTTTTTGCCATAGACATTGTGGTTATGATTATGATGAGTAAAGAAAAATGGCTCATAATGGTATACATACTGTGAAGGAAAACAGCAAAATACAAAATATTCTCTTGTTCCTAAAAGGCTGACAACATTACCTTTGATGTTAAAGAAGGAGCTTCTATTGACAGTGGTGGGCACCAGATGACATCCTGGGTGTACCATTGTCATACATAAATGCTTTTGGATATGATCCTGCCTTGGCTAATAATGGATTTTGGCAAAAAGCTACAGTAGGTGAACTGTAAAACTTGCGGGTAAAATGACCCCATTTTCATACATTATAACACCATTTTGTAATTCCCACACAAAAAATGTTCACTACTTTCTGTGCCTACTCTTTAATGATAAAGAGTAGCATGGGTAGTAACCTCAGAACTTTTAATTTTCATATTCTTGTTTGCTTTAATGTAGGACATACCACGCTGAAGACTGCAGATACTACTGCTAATTTCGGATATACTGTAACTGTGAATAGTTACATAGTTTGCAAACGGAATGATCAACCACATTAAACTAAGAAATTTGTATCCTTATTTTTGTTTTTCTCTATTTCATCCAGTTCTTGTGAACTGTGCTCTGGTAATTGGTCAAACTCTTTGAGTTGACACCCTTAGTTGCTCAAAGAAGCATTTGTGTGTAGTATATATTCACTGTTGTTTGAGCCAACCTCACAAGAATAGAATTAGATATTTGGCTAAGTTTCCTCCTGAATTAGAATCTTAGAGAGTCCAAATACCCTCAGGTACATTTCATTACAAGTATCTGAATTTTTCCTCATTCTTCAGTAATAGGTATTTTAAAAAGTTTAGCCTCTTGGGCTTTTTTAAAGTGAAAATGCATTTCTGTGTTCTGATGGTATAAAACCTGTGGGTTCCTCAAGACTATCTTTGCATTTTCTCTCAGGTTCAGGCAATATTAAATAAATTATTGCTACATGATGTGTAGTCTAATGCAATAGGAAGTCTCATTGCAGGGACTTCTTATGACTTGAGACCGCCCCAGGGAGGTTTAGTCCTGTATCTGATATGTTCCTTGATGAGATGGAGGGGGTATGTGGGCAAACACATGCAGAGAGAGGAGTAGGAACGACCCAGACATTGACACTGCTCTAGCACTGCCTCTGGGACAGAGCAGGCTCTTCAGAGCCTGGTTTGAGCTTTGCCAGGACAAACAGTAGACCTGGATTTAGAAGAGTAGTCCTTTCTCTTCAGCACTGCACCAAGTACATTGTGTGGGTTACCAACTCAGTCATCTCCGTTTTCATTTTCCGGTGCTTTGGCCTAATAAGCCTCCACCAGTTGCATGTTTCCTTAGATCAGTCCTACCTCTCACATGACTTACATTCTCCTCACCCATTTCTGTGATAATCTTAGAAGAGTAAATGAGCTACCTTCCCTGCCAGTTCTGTGGAATCTTACCTGTGCTGTCCATTAGGGAGAGGAAATGTATTCCTTGCCACAGATGCTCTAACACAGCGTGGAGATTAATATTCTCTCCTACTTGCACGAGACCTTTGCTAAGCCTAGCAAATTTAATGAGATGCTATATGTAGCAAACTTTAAGGGAGGAACTTTCTTGTGTTTGCTTTTGAAATACTGACTTCCTTACACTGGAAGGTCATTTAAATGTCTTCTTAGAATTACTGAAATATTGTATTGATTTCAGGGGCTTTTAGTATTTTCACTATTCTATGCCTTCTACCTTGCCCTCTTTTCTGCCATAGGTAATAGACTATCCCTAGGTCTGGGTATATAAATAAATAAATTTATAAAGTGCACATAGAGATAGGCAAGATTACAAATATCAAGAAAGATGGAGGCTAAAACAACAACAACAACAAAAGCCCATACTCAAAAAATCCCCACAAAAACAACAATTACTTTTTAAAAAAAGGATAAAGGTGGGGGAAGGCTGGGGAAGAATAAATGGCAGAGTTCTTCAGTAATGCTCCATGAGATGTCAGAGAGCTCTCTTTGCTTGGTACTTTTAGGACAAACGCTGGTATATGGGCTGGAGGGAACAACGTGCTGCTGTAGATAGATGGGCTGCATGCCATGATACAATTTACCAGTGGAAAGTACTCATGATTTTCAGTTGGAGCCTTACAGAGCCACAGATGACAAGCTGTTATAGTGGATGGAAGGCATCAAGGCTGCCAGAGAAACACCTTTACAATCTCTTCTCTCTAGGGTGTGAATGGCAAGTGGGAACATAGCTTGGAGTTGCTCATTGTGAGAAACCCCATTTCCACCGACAGGTATTTCCTCCTGGATGTACCGGATTGTTCTCCATTCCTCCTCCTCCTCCCTGGACCCCAGCATACCTGACTGCCTCCATGCCTAAGCAGGGGGCAACATAAAGCAGCCTTGGTGTCTTTGCAGGCTGCCTAGTTTGCTTAGGCCATAAAAATACAGCCTGACACTTGAGCCCTGATCACAGAATCACAGAATCAGTTAAGTTGGGAAGGACATCTGAGATCATCGAGTCCAGCCTGTGACCCAACACCACCCTGTCAAGTAGACCAGTGGGACTAAGTGCCACATCAAGTCTCTCCCTAAACACTTTCACCATGGTCATTCTAGGTACTCAAAGCCTGACTCTGACACTGGCTGGAAGTGCAGTTTGTCTTTCCTGCTTCAGACCAGTTCACCCCAGTGCACAAAATTCCAATTGCCTAATAGCAATGAAAAACCGTATGGGGGATAAATTTCAAATCTGTTGCAGAGAATTTTCGAGGAAATCCCTTCTTCCCTGGTATCTCTGCTAACAACATTTAAAATACTTCCCTGCTGCTGAAAGACCCCTGAGGAAATAAAGCTGCTGTTTGCGTGTTAACTTCACCTCAGTGCAGCAGAGAGGGATGGTTTTAGTGCAAAATTAGAAACTGAGTTGGTAAGACAAAGCAGAAAGATGGGCTGGAAACATTCTGGCACAATGCCATCGTTGTATCTGTTACAGAGACGCTGCAGATAGAATAAGGGAAGTGTAGAGGCAAAACAAGGCTGTCAGCTGCGAGCTGGTGTCTTCACGCCTCTCATAAATTGGGAACATTTTGTATTGTGCCTTTCTCTGTTAGATAAAACGTATTTTTTTATTTCAGCATGTCTTGTAATGAGAAGAGATGTCTGGTTCAATAATACTACCTTCTGTTTATCTGTGGCAGTTAATGAATTAAAGGGGTCATTATGCTGGCTAGTCCATAACCATGATGATAAATTATGTGGAGAAGTGTTTGAGGGCAACCTGAAAACATTTGAATGACATCCCCCACATTTATTTTCTTGTTACTTACAATAACCTTATCATTCATAAATTTTACAGGGATAATTCAAATAAAACAAAATTAGAATTCTGCTTTAGGCAGGCAAATTTGCATTTAATAAAAGTCATAAGTGGAAATGCAATTAAATTGCCCTAGGTTTTTTAAAGGATCTGACTTCCTATATAAATATATGTTGCAGTTACCTTCACTGCCGTATGGTTGAAGTTTCATGTCTAGTCCCTCACCTTCCACAGAAGCAAAAGCAAGGCAAATAATACATTTTTTCCAGCTATATGTGCTGAACAAAACTTGCAGTGCATACGTTTGTATGTGTTTGTGTGTTTGGAAATGAGTAATTTCAAGTAAATAGAAGCATCATTATCATATTGTTCAAAGCAAAGCAGATTATTCTTCTCAGTCACCTTCTGATTTAAACACTGTAACTGGTGCTTAGTTTATGCTGGCTGGCTGCCAAGTGAAAGCAATTATGTGCAATAATAGCAAAATTAAGAGGTGAGTGTTGCTGTTTTACAGCAGGACATGGCAAAACCCATTTCCTTCTGTCAGCTGTGTCTTGATTACACACACACGGCACACAGGCAAGCTGTCTTACACACACACACACATGCATGCACCCATTCTTATTCTTTGTCATTTGCTGTCTTTCCTGTGGCTTTTAACCTGAGGTCACTGAAACCAGAAAAGAGGAAGAATACAGACCAGAGTGTCTGAAAGCAAATGAGAGGAAATGTCTCACTTTGTGGGGGAAGGACAGAAAAAAAAAAAAA
>VZRX01010422.1:82005-98817 GCA_013398075.1 Notiomystis cincta
AAAATATATATATATTCTTTACTTTTTTTGTATCAGTACCAAGGCTCGCACACAGGGTCTGCTGCTAAGTTGCGAACCACACACTAAATGGAGATATGTATTTGTCATGTTTAGAAGGCGTTAACCGCAAAAGGCTGTTTGTTTCTTTTCTCTTCTTCTCCTTCTCCTCCTCCTCCTTCTTCTTCCTTTCCTTTTTCCTCTCTCTTGTTTTCCTTTCCAATTGTAAATAAATAATGTTATGTATCAGTGTGCCTGAACCTTGCATACCCTTCTGGTATTTCCCACAAGCTCTCAGAGAGGCTAACTGTGATGACANGACTGTTCCTGGCAGGGGAGGGATAAGGACAGGGCTTGCTGTCTTTTCTTCTTGGGTTTGAGAATACTTGTACAGATTTCATTTCATGATGTATTCAAGGTGCAGAAAAAAAAGTGTGAGGAAAGGATGCTGCTTACTAAAACCTTCTTCTTTCTCTTTTCAGAGAATGATGAATTTGGGGATGAACATTGTCATGTGACTGGATCACATGAGGAAGCGCTTTATTACAGACATCAGTTCCATGGTGTTAATTTGAAATGCCTTAATGGCAGNCCTTTTTCCTCTCTCTTGTTTTCCTTTCCAATTGTAAATAAATAATGTTATGTATCAGTGTGCCTGAACCTTGCATACCCTTCTGGTATTTCCCACAAGCTCTCAGAGAGGCTAACTGTGATGACACTTTGGTACAATGTAGATGTCTATTTGGTGGTTCCTATTAAGATGCATCAGTGTAAAATGTTACTGTATTCACTGTTTCATTGTAATTGTGTATTGTGAAAAATATACCTTTGGAAGGCATGGGGATTCTAGTACCACAAAAACTGTGTTGTATATAATGTATAGATTTTAAATGGAGATAATGAGCATCTGTGAATAATGAAATGTCTTTTTTGATAATCTTGAATGGCAGATAACCTAATAGCCTGCATACAAGAAGACATCTGTGATTGTTCTATTACTTGAATAGTCCTGCAGTCTTTTTTTTAATGTTTACAATTACCCAGATTTAGAGGAGAGACTTTAATGCCATTACCTGTTTACTTGTTTTATGCTGTAACCTAGTTTATTTTATGTAAAACTTATATCAAATGCTTTCATTTTTTTACTTGCCTTAAATAATTTGGCAATCAGAATAATGAAAAAAAATTTGATTTTTTTTTTTTCCTTTTTAATTTTCGTTTTATGATTATTTTTATTTGTTTGATTTTTGGGTGTTCCTGAGCCACTTTGAAAGATGTGTCATAGCTGTAGATAGCAGAGGGTGCAGCAATGGCACAGCTCCTGGTCGTGCTCCTGCTGGGCCTGTGCCGTTGTCCTCTCCCAGCGGGCAGTGCAGGGTCCGAGCCAGATGGCAGGTGGACCTCTTTCAGTTGACCCTGAAAGGCTCAAAAAAGGCCCATGGTAACACTTTGGATGGTATTAGTGGAACTGAAGTCTCTAATACCTGTTTTAGAGCAGCTCTGTATGCTATAAATTATAGGTAAATTTTTTCCTGTTATATCTGTAATTGCCCTTCCCCCCAGAAACTGAATAGATGCCTAAAAACAGAGGACCTGTCAATTAAAAGAAAAAAAATTTCTTTCCTGTGTTTAACCTGCATTATCACAAGATAAATATTTTATGTGGCTGTACCACCTGTTTTGCTGCAATGCAGTTAACACAGTACACAGTAACATGAAATTGCTAATCATGACATGAAAAAAAAATCAGATTTACTGGTCAGGTTTTTGAGGCTTTAACTTTTTTCCTTTTCTGCATATCCTGGTTACACTGATTGTCAAAACTGGTTTTTAGAGTTTTACTGATTTTTTGTTTGTTTGTTTTGTGTTTGTTGGGGTTTATTTTGACAGGGTGAATTACTGCAAGTTAAAGGTTGTTCTTGAAGTTGGTTCCGTTTCTTCTACCTTGTGAATACTTAATACAGAAGGATGAATTAAAGATTCCCAACAGACAAGCACACTTGGACTTTTATATTACTATGATGAATCTGCCATTAATATTGCTATAATTGTTTTATTTTTATAGGCATAAAATCAGTTCCCTTAGTGAATAGTTATAAGGTTTATTGATTTTTACTACACATCATTCATCTGTGGCTTACTATTATTGTCTTGTTCTGAACAGATTCAGAAGTCTCACAGTGGTGACATACTACAAGTTAGCCTCATAAAAAAATGGGAAGGAAGGGGTGTTTTCTTTGAAAAAGGGGATATTGTGAATGCAGGGCTCTTGAAATAATAAATGCCTTATTACTTCTATAGTAAAGGCTCAGATGGCTTTTGTGTTGAAATGTACCATTGACTTTTGTTTTTTTCCACCTAAACCATTAATGCTACCACAGCAAAACAGATCTTACAAATTCACACTATTGGTGATTTTGATTCACACTATTAGTGTGGTTTGAGTGTCATAAGTAACTGGAATGAATTACTCTGATTGATGCAGGGTGAGCAACAACTAAAATTACAATTAATGTCACAGCTTTATTGTGTCCTCGAAGAGTGGCTAACATCTATTGGCCATTTATTGTCTTCCTCCACTTCAGATTCCATCTAGCTTCATGGCCTTCTTTTTTTGGTTTAACACTCACCATGCTGACCTCCCTAAAGGCTGTGCCACAGTGAGTGTCACTCTCTGGTTGGTTCAGCACTCCCCAGAGCCAGAGGGTGTCCTCCACATGTCTGAGCACTGATGTGCAGCTGCCATGGTCATCTCACCACTGTGTGAGCATCCAAAGGAAGAGCAAACCGAAGCAGCAATACAAGGAAGACAATTTATGCACCTGGGAACTCAGAGCTGCAGAGGCTGGTCGCTGAAAAGGGGCAGCAGAAGCCTCACAATACATATACATTTGCACTCTGTTTTCCCCAGGATGGGATTGTACTTTTGCTACCCCTAGCTGACCTTTACCATGCTGCCCTCCCAGCAGCACCTAACAGTGACCTTGCTTCTGCCCTTCATCCAGATGTTGCTGGATGTCTTGCAAAGGTGAAGCAGGGCTTATGCAGTGCATTCATTTGAGTTTCTAAGTCTGTCCATGTAAATGCAGCTGGAGAAATGAAAGGTCTCTCAGTGCAAGTCCATCACACAGACTGAAAAAACACAGCCAGAGAGCTGGGTGATACTTGGTGTGGGAAAAAATGGATGTNGCAATGGGGCTAGCCTAGGGCTGGTGAAAGTAGGGGCTAGGAGAAACATAACTTCAGTTTTGTAACTTTAGATTCCCTGGTGGCCTTGGGTAACACCTGAGAAGCCACAGAGCTCATTCTGTGCCATGCGTCCCCTCCTTCCTTCTGGCAGGTGCACTGGTTGGGCTTAACCATTTGGTCACTAATCACACTTGCCACTCTGCAGTCAGAACAAGGACCCCCAAAGGACATGAATTTAGAGAATCCTGAATCCATCCTGAAACACACACAAGGGATTGCTGACAGCACAGAAATTGCCATAAAAAAGGACAGTGCAGTGTCCTCCTACAGCTCTCCACCCTGGCTGTTCTCAGAGAACCATCGAGAGTCAGGCAGGGAGTCTAATTCACAGTTCGTTCTGGCATCAGTCTCGTCACTGTCACAGCTGACAAAAGTAAAGTACTGTCCTCATGTTTCTGCCTGAGAATCTGACCCCAGAGTTTGCTTGCCACACTCTCTCCTCTTTTCTCCTCCCCCCTCTCTGTGCCACTTGCCAGCTAAACGAGGAGCCCTCTTACATCCATCTGATATCATCAAAACTCTATTTGCACATCTAAAAACTTCCTGTGCACATTTGTGGGCTTGATCCTTGATTAGTTCTCTTCCCTTTTATCACAATTCGTTGACCTGTGCCTTTTCCTCTCTCTTGGGCTGAGTTAGTGTGTCCTGCCCCTCTCCAGCCTACGGTGTTTGGGACAGAGAACAGGTTTCACTTCAAATTCAAATATAGCATAGCTCACATGTACAGCTACCTCTTGGTATTTGCTACAGCCCCTCGTAGAGGGTGGCACAGGTGCCATGAGCAGCTAGGACAAGCCACTGTTAACAAGGAGCTTAAGGTAACTGACAGAAAACATTACAGCTTTCAAAGGTATTTTGAAACCGTCCAGTGACTCAAAATTGTGAATGATACGAAGCCCACATAGGAAGTCTGAGCCTTTATCTCAGGGAACAGTCATTACTTAATGTGCCAGCTTTGTTCTGCTTTAGAAAGAGAGCTCTGATTTCACTTTCAGCACTTTATGTAGCTCTCTGTACTAAACACCCTATAACATTACTGTGAACTACAGTTCTCCCTCGGGAAGTTTTCTTTTTTCTAGGTCAGTATTTCCTAAGTTCTCATAGCTTCAGCCTTTTTTCCAAGGTTGGCTTTTTTTCTTCTTTTTTCTCTTTTTTTTTTCTTCTTTTCATTCTTTCTTTTCTCTTTTCTTTTTGAGGGGGTCGAATCTTTCTGTTACCAAGAAATATAAGAGATTTTCATTAAAGAGAGGAGACATCAGCTGAAGTTGTGCATGTTCCAGTGGTGGGGAGATAGACACCATTGAAATTCTTGCACTGGCTCCTAGTAATTTCTGTGCAACATACACTACTAAACAGGGCTTTCAACTTCAGTTGCAACTCTGAAATTTCTCATCTGGACTGATAAATTAGCAAACTTAAAGGTTTAGCAAAGGTAATTATTACTTACAGCCTAGAAATATTTGTCATGAAGAAAATGTAACCTCCTCCATAACACATTGGAAAAATGTTCTAGGGACTATGAAAGTAGATTTTGTTATAAACAAATGAACTCCTGCAGACCCAGCTGATAGCTGTAGTTCAGTTCCAGTAGCCTCACAGATGTTTCAGCAGCATTCTGTGGCCATTTTGAATGGTATAATGATGTATATGAATTAATTACATGATACCGATCATTTGAGTTCGCTGGCAGTAGGATAGTGCTTGCTCACTGCCTTGAGCATAATGCTACAGGATTTCCTCATGACACTGATAAAATGTAGAGTTAGATCAGTATGCAAAGGCTCTCTGAAAGCCTGTTTAAACCCTTAATACAGGAGACTAATTTTAAAGCATCCATCTTGACAAGTAAATGACTTCTAATTGTTTCCAAGGCCCCGAGGGTATCACCAAGCCTTGCTCTCGCTGCCCAGCCTCCCATGAAGCTTCCTCTCCCCACCCCTTCTCAGTGGCCCAGGACTCCCATTTCAGTCCCAGCTCTTCATCCCTGACTCAGGGATGTGGATGTCTTGGGCTAGAGCTGTACCCTAATTGTCTTCCCCCTTTGCTGGGGTCAGGGGGGTGGGACCTGCCAGCTTCCAGGAGCCCCCAGCCCTGGATGCACCTTCAGAATGACTTCAGAATGTGCAGTTTCTGCTCTTAAGGGAATTGTGTTTAGGCTGTTTCTTACAGAATGTTACACGGGGAAAGGGCTCCAGTAAGACCCCTGCTAATGTTTTCTTAAACAGACAGATGTAAGGTTAAAGAGGAATTTTGTCTTTATATGTTTCAAATCAAACAGTGGAAATGAGCTGTGGAATAAAAAGCCGCAGATTGAAGAACCCCCTGCATAGTTAACAGCCACCATGGAAAAACAGTCCTTTTTTTTCTTATTTTTTTAATCCTTCTTTCCTCAACAGTATAGAAATTGAGTGTCCAAGTGACACTAGAAATAACTTGTGGGTACAGGAGCAGTTTTTTTCCTCTTTCCTTCCAGTGAGAGTGACTGAAAGGGACAATTAGCTGTAAAAGGAGCTGGCTCTTAATACATGTACTCAAACTAGGCACCTTCTGTACACAGAACATGTTTCTCATTAATGAGCTCCCTGTTCAGCAGTGGTCAGCTCTGCTGCCTGCTTCAGCAGGCTGACTGCCTCCTTCCTTTGGGGCTCTCTGTTCCCCAGAAGAGAGTAGGAGGAACCACATCAAGGGCTACATGAACTGCAAGAACAGCCGAAATTCCTGCTCTTCCTTTGCTTATAAAGCCAGAGCAAGGCTTTTTATAATTTTCTTTTGTTCATACCTTTTCCCACTCTGTCACTAAGTCAGCTTAAGTATTTGTAGTGATGAGCCTCATCAAGCCACTGATTTTCAAGTAGAGCTCCAGACAGAAAAGGTCATTAAAATGTCAATGACAACATGTTCCATGCCGTGCATTGGAACATAACAATTTAATACCAAGCTTTGCCACAAGTATCTGCAGTCCTAATTCATGATCTTTCTGATTGAAAAGAAGCTGATTTCCTTGAATAGAGAAATTGCCAAATCCTCAAACTCTAAATGACTTGTGGCTTTCCTGAAACCAACTGACCACTTTCCCTTTGATCTGTCAGGAGTCTGTCCCCATGTTTGGCTTTGTTTCCCCAAAGAAGGTATAGAAGAAACTGCTATAGAAAAAAACCACTAAAAATAGCAAGACAGAGCCCACTTCTTTATGCTAGAACACCTCCCATTAGGCTTAGGCAGGCTCTTCTGCAACTCAGATAAGGATTTGGTCCCTTGAGGCAGAGCAAGTAATTTCTATTTGGTATAGCTCCTTCCTTCTTCCTTGAGTACAGGCACATGTACTTTCTCAGATGCTCATGTACTCACTCTCCCCTTTGTTACAGGATCACACATAAATGCTGTGTGCATGATTTGATACCAATTTGCTTAGGGGTTTCTTTTGTAGCCCACTGTTAATAAAATAGGTCCCTGATAGCAATGACTGCTCAGCTTTGGAGTTTTGTATCTGCACTTCACACTAGCTCAAAGCTTTTAAAACCTGTCCCACTTCTAAAAGGGCCTGTAGTATCAAGGGACAGGGTGTTTGCAGCCCAAAGAGAGGTGGGAGTTACCCTAATACATCTGAGCAACTTACAGAGGATAAGATGGGATGAAAGCTTGGGTCAGTCAAAGTTCAAGCATGGCCTGGCAAAAAGTTGTCTTTAGAGAGCACCACACCTGTTGCATTACTGACATGCAACTCGCCTGCCCCAAAGGACGTGGTTTCTCCTGCTTTGGGCTGCCATACAGCAAGAATACACCTTCTCTGTCTGCCATCTGAAGGCAGGAGCAAATTATAGAGAAAGAACTTTATTGCAGAGTAGAAAATTATCAGTCAAGGGACTGTATGTGGCAAACCAGAAGTGTGTGTCTCCAGTTACACTTCCTCTCATGGCAGTAAGTTGAAACCTTTGGTACGGTTCTCTTTCATTGTTTGTTATCATTATCAATTCTTACATTCTTTTGGGCCCCATTAAATGGCAGTATTAGATTACTAGTCACCAGTGTAAAGGGCCCATATCTCCTCATTAATAGGCTGATGTGTGTTTAAGAAGCCATTTTGAGTATTTTTCACTGTAAGAAGGATATTTCCATCATGGGATATGGTCGTTTTATAATTGCTTTTGTTTTGACTTCTCTGTTTTTAAACATTAACATTTCGGTGTGCGGCTTAAATGAGCTCAGCTGAATTTTCAGGATGTAGTATATTATATGTTCCTAAGCTCAAAATTGGTACTATATTTTCACATGAACTGGCCCATTTATTTAGTAATATTTTCCAGTCTTGAGGTTTTGTTCCTTGTTGTGGTTTCGTTTGTTTGTTTGTTTGTTTGTTACCTGCATAATTGAAAGAGAAAAATAAGCTTGCAGGAATTCAACTTTGACAATTTGGGGCCTTTCTCCCCATTTTTTTAAAAGGACAAAATTAATTCACAAATCATTCAGATTCTTGGCAGGATCTGGTAGCTAAGAGGGGAAACAAAATTCAAAATAAGTCACTAATTTTTTGAAGACAACATTTATCAATAATATGATTACCCCTCTGTCTCATGCTAAGACTCCTTTCAGTAGTGTACAATGATTGGTAGGATGAGATTTGAAAACCTTCTCAATTTTGAATCTGAAAGGCAAGCACAGGGCAGTTTTCAGGAGGCTTTATCAGAGTGGCTAAGAGCAGTTAGGGATGAAGACCAGACCACCATCTCCCTTTCACAACCCTGCACCCCTTTTAGATTATGCTTTGCCCCTGCTTGCTGCTTAAATTTGCTATCCATCAGTCCCTAGTGATAGCATCAAGGTCGGATGCTCTACTGAATCGACAGCTGAATTACCCTTATCTTCTGACACCATCAAAAGCAAATTGCTGGCTAATCACTAAGGAAAGGAGACAACAACAAATAGTTCTGTGACCAGTGAGGCTAATAAAGACCAGTTTTCAGTGGGTCTGTTTCTCTTTAGACCCTCAGATGTTCCATAAAGTGTGAACTTCTTAATTTTTCCTACAGGAAGCCACTAACAGGACATTTCTGCTTTTTAGCAATAGTCGTGAAAGTAGAGACTGTCTTCGGAGTATCTAGTTTATTTGGAACTGGTCACTGGGCTCAGATGTTTTGTGCTAGGGAAAGGCTGTAGGCTTGGTGTGGTCACAGGAACTGTAAATGAGAGCTTTGCAAGGGTCTCCTCTGCATGGCCTTGTTGTGTGTGTCTCCTGAGAGTTAAAAACTGAAAGGTGGCAATGTGTTTAAGAGCATCTTTTCCTCCCACAAGGGTGGGAGGTGTTCAGGGCCAGGCCATGGACCCTTTCTGTGAAATCACTCCACTCCACTCCACTCCATTCCACTCCACTCCTCTGTCTTGCACCATGCTCTGCACAAGTAAACTGCAGAACAGCTCCAGTGTACAGCTGTTGTAAACAAAAGTAACTGGTTCACAATTTATTTAGTCTTAGGGTAAAGTCATGAGCAAGGGAAACTGAAAAGAGCCTAAGTCATGGCTTTGAATCTTAAATCCATCACTTATCATGGAACTAGTCCATTATATGTATGTATTTAGCTACAGGCTTTTTGTGTCATTATTATATACACGTAGGCAAAAAAGGAGCCTGGATTTAAGAAAAGCTGTAGTCTCTTTTAAATGCTTTTGGGTGCCTGCAAACAACAATGACTTTTTCTAGGTTAATAATAAGCTAGTTAAGATACAGAAAAAGAACAAAGTTATTTTTGAAAGCTCTGGGTAACAAGAACATAATGGTTTCATTATCTAAAGTTCAGTCACAACAAGGACAAAAAAATCCCTCTTATGTATGCTGAAGAGCTTTTCAGTTTTGAAAAAATCAATACTATATTCACACTAATGTTGGCTTGCATAAAATATTGACTGTAGTCACACTGGTGGTTTTACATAAAGACTTAAAAGCAATTTTGGTCGTCTGAAAGATTCTAATTGTTTTTTCCCTTTCCTGAAAGAGTAATGAAAGGACGACTAAAAAGCAGAACTATATAGTTATTTTATAACTGGCACTAACAAATTTCACCAATTACAGAGTCCATTCTGTAAGCAATGAATGTGTGGCTCCCAATTAATCTAGTGTACCTCTAGGCAAGGTCTAAATCAGCTGGATACAGCTAAAGCAATTTGCACACAGCTAAAAGCAAATTGGAAAATAAGTGTTCCACGCTACTGCCTATCTTTTCAAGCCAAATACACAATCAGTATTCTGGCAGCAGCACTCTGTCATGTTATTTGCAACTATC
Source organism: Notiomystis cincta (assembly GCA_013398075.1). Taxonomy (NCBI): domain Eukaryota; kingdom Metazoa; phylum Chordata; class Aves; order Passeriformes; family Notiomystidae; genus Notiomystis; species Notiomystis cincta. Next base: position 91,527 of record VZRX01010422.1, read on the forward strand.
AATTTTAATTATAACAATTATTGATTAGTTGGGAAAGTGAATAATCTAATGTTCAAATGAGGTTGGCGCGGCTGCTGGGGATCATTTTTCGCTTTCATGCACGTGTACATTCAGTGTTAGGAAATACCATGCAGAGAATATACCTGCGCTGCTGTGATGAGCTCAGACAACTGCCATCAAAGTTGCAGCTGTGATTACTTTTTATTTTCCTTCTCCAATTTGTTTACAACAAGCATTCAGTTTTAGGATTCAGCACTCTGCTGTGCAGAAAGGGTAATATGAATTAAATTAGGGCGTGAGAGGACTCAGTGAGGAACATAGGCAACTACTTTCAAACTTGGACACCTAAAATCAAACTTCAGTTTTCTTACTTAGCCACCCAGAGTGCTCCTGTTGCCCATTGGCATGGGCTATTTTTCTAACCTATTTACTTTTAGACTCAAGCTGTTCCTTTGTAGAACAATGCTTCTCTTGGAACAGAGAGAGAAAAAAAAAAATATCCAGACCTAGCTGAACTAACAAGAACATTATGTGTTTCAGCTAAATAAATAGCTGGGGGAAGAGGGCATTCTGACTTGAGCAGAATTACAGCCACAAAGGCTGAACATGAATTCTCTGAATCCGAGTTCCTGGTACAGGTTCATCTGCGCTGCTAATCAAATGTCCTGTGTAGTGTTTCTGAAGACATTCTGTTTCCATCTGAAGTGACCCAGTAAACATTCTACTAATAATTACCGTGCTCCAGAGAAGCCTTTCGAGTGCACTGCAGCCTGCCTCTGCCGAGGCTGGGAGAGAGCAGGAGAGGTTCCCTGTCACACGTGCTCTGCCTGCCTCGTGGCTGAAGGTGTCCCCAGAGCTGGGACACGTCCTGCAGCACGGCACAGGGCTGGAGCCCCACACGTCCTGTGGGGCAGGCAGGGCACAGCCACACTGCCTGGCTGGCTGCTGCTCACATGAGCATCACTCCTGTTTTAATCAGGTCATGAGGGTAGCTGGTGTAAGCAGTACCCCAAAGCTTCAGGCTGCCACGGAGGGTGGATGAGCAGGATCAGATCCAGGATCACAGCACTGCCCATTTACCTGCTTCTGAGTTTAAAGCAGTGTTCTAAGTAAACAGTTTTTGTGCAGTTTTGCAAATAATGGGGTGGATAACTGGCATAGTAGGTGGTGCATTGCACTGTTGCTGGGAAACTGTGGATGGATGTGAAACTGGGAAGGTCAGCTGCAGCAATTAGTTATCAAGAGAGAATAATTTCAAAGACCTGCACAAGGATTTAGCTATGCAACACCCACTGTCTTGGCAAATCCTAGTACAGCTAATCATCTGCTTTGAAAATGCGAGGGAATGTGTCCTTGAGCTGGACAAGAAGATCTCTCTGCCTATTCATCAGCCAAAAAAAATGCACTTACAGTGCCTGATACTGAAATGGAAAACAAGAAAGGAAAAAAATAGCAAAGGCATGGAAATGAATTCTGAGTGTGCAAAACGTGGGATTGCCACATTTGTTTGATAACAAAAGTGCTCTCTGAAAAAGAAAAAATCATGAGATGCTTAGATAAGTGTGCACAAATGCAAGATCATCTGGTAATCAGGTACAGCTCTGGCACACGTGCACACACTGTGAGTGCAATACTGTTCTCTGACACACCTCCTGCTCAGTCTTTTGTCTTTCTGAACTCTTTTGTCTGTAGTTTAAATTACTTTATCCTGCCCACCCAAGTCTCCAACCTGCTCAGCTTAGTGCTGCACAAATGCACTTGCAGGGAGAGGCCTGTCCCAAACATTTTCATTCTTCCTTTCTTTCTCTCTTGTTTTGTTGAGGAAAAAAAAGCCTCACATATGGAAATTTCCTGTCTTGTAGTGTTTACCACTACAAGTATCCTTGTAATAGAGAATCATGAAAAGTTATAGACTATAGTCCTTTAACCTGGTGTAAAACAGTGTGATTTGTATTTTGTTAAGCCATAAATTGATAATGTCACGCCTTCTCTATTATTTAAAATATAGTATTAATATTAAAATTGCCGTGCCTGTCCATAACTTTGGGATCAGATACGTACCTCATGGGATCCTGCTCCATCTGCAATAAGTGCTTTTCACTTCAGATTAATATATTTTCATTTGACCTGTCAGCCTATGCAGATGGAGTAGGCCTCAAACCACACGGGGTCAAGTAGGAGCCCAATTAGGCAGAGTTATTTTTAAATTCTGGAGGGCTCAGGGTCAGCACACTGGAGAGATTTAAGCACCTAAAGTTGTAGATAGGTGCCTCATGTATTTTCAGAAGTGCTATCACTCTGCACTCAGGGGGAGGTGGGCATCTGGTAACTACCTTGAAAAACACATTCGGAGATTCCTGCAAAGAGCTTGAATCCTTCTGGAAATCCAGCTTCTCCTGCCATAGGAAGGTTCAGGCCACGAGGCTGAGGCCACCAGTGGTTTCACTTTCCCAGTCTCACCATCTCAGGTCTGCTGAGGTTACCCTCGTGGCCAGGATCCCGTGGCAGCCCTGGGACGCGCTTGCCTTGCTCAGGAGGTCACACGTGTCCGCCATCCAGTGGGGAGCTCGTCGGGAAGCAGGACAGCCAACAGCCGTGGGTGAGCCAGCTGCAGGTGTGGGAAGCTCTGATGGATCTCTTGCCTGGCCAAGGGAAGCCCAGAGAACATAAACTCAACCACTTTCCAGCTAGCTCAGTCATCAGAAGTGGCCATGATTAAATACCTAGAGAAGAGCAAGAGTAGGGAATGTTTTAATGCTAATTAATGCTCTGTCTTCTGAAAATTTTCTGTCAGGCCATTTCTAGTTTCTCTATGCAATAATTAACACACACTTTTTCCTTTTTTACCACCAAAAAGCTTTTTCAATCTCCTCTTGAATTCAGTATGAGCTCTTTGTGCCCACAATGTTCCTCCTTTGCCAAGGAGTTTCCCACATGCATTGCCAATCACACAAAGACCCTCTCTGTGTCCTGGATACAGTCCTTCTTTACCTTTTTTTGATGACCAAGGATTCTTGTTCTGGAAGTATCAGAAAAACAATTTCTTTCTAGTCATCCCTCCATACCTGTCATGATTTTATAGTCTCCAACATATTCCACATTAAGTCATCTCTATTACACACTAAAGACTCCCACCCTAATTTTTTTTCTCTTTTTCCTATGTGGAACTTATTAAACATCCTTGCCATTCTTGTTTGAAACTTTTCTATTTATAATATATCCTCTGTAGATGCAGGCACTCATATCTATCTTTCTGCTGTAGAACAGCCCATTTATTCCTGCCTTTAACTTCCTAATTTTAGCCAGATAATCTTTCCTATGTGTTTTTTTACACTTTTTTTTTTTAAAGGCGTGGTGAAGGTCCCTGTCAAAAGCTTTATGGAAAACCAAATAGAGGCAGTCTGCTTGAATCACCCTTTTTCATATGCACAGGAGTCCTCTGACTGTCAACAGGTTTGTGAGGCAGGACTTCCCTTGCCAGAAATGGTAGACAGAAACCAAGTATAAAATGTTTCTAGCATGGAAGAGAAGTAGTCGCTGAGAGCTAGAGGCACTTTGACTTTTAATCTCATGTTGTGAATTGTCTTGAGATTTTAGACACACTTGGAATACAGCAGATGACACATAGTTCTTAGGAGTCTTTTTAGGAAACTACTCGGGAAAATGAGAAAAACCCTCAGCCATATTTTATTAAATCTACCTTCTTATTTTGCTCTTAGAATCACAGAGTAATTTCTCCTGTAAGACACCTGTGAAGGTATGTAGCATCTAGCTCAAAAAAGTTTTGATTAGAAGATTGCTCAGAGCTGAATAAATTTATCTTAAAGGAAGGAAATCCCACTTCTCTCTAGGCTTCCGTTCCAGTGTTTCAGCACCCTCATGGTGAAAATTACCTATTTTCCCATATTACATCTCATGTCTTTTGTCTTTTCCCCCACCCCTGTCTAGCTTTGAGGAGGGTCTGGCTCTACTTTCTCCTCATCCTTCCACCAGGTAGCCAGCAGTCAAATCTCCCTTCATCCTTCCTTTCTCAGGGCTGAACAAACTCATTTCTTTTTAGCCACTGTGAGATGATGCATTGGTTTGACAGCACCAGCAGCAAAAGCATGTTTCAGTTCTTGTTCCTAATAATGAATGGGACAGGACCAGGATGCAAATGTTACCCACACAGAGTTGGAATAAATCCTTAACAAGTTTTCTAATTAGGTTCCTCAAAAACAGGCGGGTAGATCTAAAGAATTTCACTGGAAGTCAGCAACTAATTAATTCCTGAAGCATTGGCTGAATGAAGTAATATGTACAGTACATACCAGGGCAGGGAGCATGTGCAAGTTCAATCCTAATAGAATAATCACCCCAGAGGGGGTCATCAAAAGCTGGTACAAATTAAAGCAATGCAGGATGCTCCATCTTAGACTAAAGTGATTTCCATCAGAGCAGATCTGCAAAGACCAGATGAGGTTTTAACTGCTAGTTTGCATACTTGAGGTCTTTCAATATGCAGCAGCTGTGTGTGCTGCTCTTGGTGTTCCTGTGGTTCCCAGCAGAAGGGATGGAGCTGTACAGCAGGGAGGCAGAGACAGCCTTCACCACTGGGCTGGGAGTTTCCTTGTTAGGTACCATCCCACTCAGTTGTCTGCCATTCCACTGTTTCACATCTAGAAGCCTACCAGCGAGTAAAGTGGGAAGGCGAGTCTTTTCAGTCTGCTGCTGACACAGATTCAGCTCTCAGTTGCTCCACAGAGCACTCTGAAATACATTTCCCAGAATCCCAGAAGTATGGTATGGAGTAGGTAAAGGCAAATCAGGTGAAATCAATCTGGAGGACAGCAAAAATCCCTCTCCAGAACAGCTGCCTTCATAAAATTCCTGCTATTTTTATAGGAAATACACTTGGCAAATCACAAGACACTGACCACAGCAAACCCAGCCTTGACTGTCTGCTTAGATTGGAATCCAGGTCTGAAATTTAAAGTATTCAGAGACAATAATTTTAATCCAACCATGTCTCCTCGTATCTGCAGTTCTGAAATTTATTGCAAATCTTTACCATTTCCAGAAAAACGTATTTAGTGAGGGTCAAAAGAGGAGCAATGCTGCAGATTACAAGCCAAGCTCCAGTTCCAGGTTTGTTTGGCAGTCAGATACACAACAGTCACTTGGTGCTTGCTCCAGACAAGAAGGTCTGCCTAAATATATATTGATAGCTATGGCAGGGAAAGTGGGAGAGCCCTCATGTGCTTGGCATACAGTTTGGCACCTTTTTACCATCCTGTTCTGGCTTCTTCTCAAATGCATTTTAGCATTGATAGAAGTTTTGTGAGGCTCCTGGGCACACAAGTGCACAGACCTAAGTACCCACAAATCTTCTTTAAGAGACTATTAGTATTAGATGCATATGTGTGTATGTGTGTGTGTGTGTGTGTGTTTGTGTGTGTGTGCATAAGAAAGAGTTCTGCCTAAAGGGACCAACTACAGTCTGATCCACTAAATATTTCCAGCGTTGAATATGGCATTGTTTCCAAACTGCTTGCACTTCACATTTTTCTCTGTTTATATTTATTTCAGAGATGATAAGATGAATCTGGTACAATGGTTCTTCATCCTGGTTTTCAGACATAACAGTGCTAAAAATGCAAAACAATACCAGGCAAACTGGACAATGTGAAAAACAAATAATAGAGAAAAAGAAAGAGCAGACAAGACTGACCTTGATAACAATACTGCTGAATGTGACTCAGTCTGAATGATGCATTCATCCAACCCAAGAATTTAAGTCTTTTTACAAGTGAGTTTTTCTTATGACAGAGTATATGTAAGATGTTTTGAAAAAGGGGAGAAAATGGGCTCTGACGCAAACTTTAAATGACAAAAGGCTAATTAAAAAGCTTGTAATTATACCAAATTTCACAGACAAGCGTATTTCTTTCTCTGTTTTTCTTATTCCTAATATGTATGTATGCATATTATATGTAAATCTACTTTTATATGTATAGATATTTATTTATGTATACATGCACATAAATATGTAAAACTACAACCGATTTTCAGGTATTTAAATACATGTTATTTTTTCAAAGGCATAATTCACAAAGTTCCCCCCAAGTGCTGAAACTTTAAAGGCCGTTTTTGAAATAAGCCAGTTATTTTTGGACTAAACAGAGAAAGAGCATGGATGTAATCGTGGTGGGCTGCTGCTGACTGCTAACCCAGAGTACACCCCAGCCCTGGCTGGTACCTGAGGCAGGTTTCCCCTCATGCTCCAGCAGCAGTGAATGCCACCACTCTCATCACTGCTTTGAGGGTGGCACTCTGCCTGCACCCTCCAGGGCACGCCAGGCACAGTGATCCACAGGGAAGGGGAGCAGGCAGCACAAGCCTGTGGCCAGCTGTGAGGTGAGTCTTCATTTGGTTGGAGGACACTTTTTGGGTTTTGGAGGCTGTGTTAGGCTCTCCTCATTCATCAGTCTTTCTCGTTTTTCTAGAGGACTGTAATACATGTGAGATATCAAACTGCCTTTCAGCACATGTTTAGCCAACACTACAGAGGGGTCCTGTGCATTTTCTTCTCCCAGCAGCATCACTCAGTCTGGGGCCAGTGCCAGTCGAGGGCAGGCTTTGGGACTGCGGGAATGGCATTTTCTTTGTATGCACAGCAGCCTCCTTTTGGGCAGTTTATGTCCTACCTCCCAAGCATCTGCTCATCATGTCCTTGAGTGTTTGAATCTGTTAAAGCAGTGAACATTTTGAGAAGGTAGAAGCTGCCACCACCAGCGAGGTTCAAAGGGATGATGAAAATGCTGTGGTGGCCAAGTTTATTTTCTTATAGTGACTCTTTGTTTTTGCTACTTCAGCTCCTCTCCAGTTTCAGCAGGTAAATTGTACAGATTTATATTCACTGTGCCAGAGATGCTGACCTCCCTGATAAATTCAAATTCATACCAGTGTCAAGGTATAGAGGCAACTTGGCCCAGTGGATAAAATTGAGAGTAAAAAATATTCTATTCCCATAGAAATTAATGGAATTTGTTTTCACTTAAAGCAGGGTTGACTGTTGTTCAATGACACTGAATTTCACAGATTTACATTGATTTGCTAATGAGAAATTTACACCACCGTTTTCTTGCCTTTAAATTTGACCCTTTCACTTCAGCTTGAATTGATGATTACTGTGGGAACAGAAGGAACTGGATTCACTCTCTGGAGTGAACATAATTCAGTGAGCAAACTATAAAAGGGTTTGACGGGAAAGTAATCCAAGGATTAAAAAAAGTCACCAAAGAAACAGCAG
>VZRX01010426.1:0-16397 GCA_013398075.1 Notiomystis cincta
AGTGGTTTTAAGCAGGCCATTGCGTCGTTCAACTTTCCCAGCTGCCGATAAAGGATATGGTACACCCCCTCAATGTAATGTTGCCTACACACAGCTCCTTCCCTCTGCCTTGCAGCTCCGTTTCTGCATGGCAGTGGGCAAGAGGCAAAACTGCCTGGGCACCTTTTGCAGCCGCAGAGGCCACTTGTTTCCCAGATGACCCCATAGGAGACTTGCAGTCCAGAGCCCTGCTTGTTCCCCCCACGCAGATGCTGGAGCTGTTGATGGGGACACTTGAGGAATCAAGGCTGCAATGGTGGAGATGTGCGAGCGCTGCATGTGCAGGATACAGGCACCACTGTCTGTTTGTACCTTTCAAAATGTGTGTTTACACCAGCCTCTCAGTTAATAACAGCCTCTTGAGATAAAGCAAAAGCATCCCAAGGAGAGATGGGAAGAACTCATTCAGTGAACAGGTTGGTTCTACTCCCTGGAAAAGAAACAAAGCCCCAAGCCACAACCAGTGCACTTGGAGGCTCTTGGTGACAGTCCAGATCACTTTTTTTTTTGAGGAGAAAACCTATTGAGAGGTTAAAAAAATATTACCAGAATGAAACTACTCATCACAGACTCTCAGACTGCTGAGGGTTTCTTTACACTGCTGAGAGCACTCTTCTCTCTTGGAGTCCTACGCTGGAAAAAGGACTTTTTTTGTGTGCTGCAAGGTCTGATCAGCCAAGTGTTTCCAAACTGCATGTGGTCCACCCCACTGCATGGATCTGGCATGAGCAACCCCAGTGGCACCCTCTGAGCTCTGTCCCAGGGCTACTGCTCTGGCCATCCTCACCAGCAAGTCCTGACAGCCTTATCTCTGCCTGCAAGAAAAGGGTCATTGGTGTGTGTCTTCAACCAAATTCTTTTCTTCTGGCCACAGTGAAGCCAGTGAAGCAGCCTTCCTATCCCCATGCCCCGAGGCTGTAGCTGAAAAGGGCTCTGCTGTCCAAGTGAAAGCTGGATGCAAGCTGAGGGAAAACAGATGGTTTCAAGATCAAGCCCATCATATGAATGAGAAGCCAAACTGCTGATGGATGGGGTAGTGTTTAGCTCAGGTATGGAGCCAAACGTGCTGCTGTCCTTCCCAAACTGTATGTCTGCTGATGACACGGACCCTTGGAAGGGTCCAGGAGAGCCTGGCTCTGAACAGAGAGTTGACCCAGATGGAGCTCATGCTGCATCCCAGCATTTCAGCTCTGCTGCAGTGTCGTTCCACAGCACAGACTGAGGATGTGCATTTACTTTGCAGTCCTAGGGCTTGCCCATTTGAGGCAAGTTTTAGCTGCCCAGCTATGGCACCATGGCTTTCTGCAGTCTGCTATGCTCAGTGGGCCCCCTCCCCCAAAAGGCTGCATTACTGGCCCATGGTGAGCTCTCGGTAGCAGCCCGATGTCACAAAGTGCCCCATATGCACTGGGAAAACATGACCTTTGCTAGATCTTGGGCTGGTGGTGGGGCTGGGATTTGGCATGGCAGCAGAAGTGCCACTCATGCTTGTGCATGGCCATCTGATGTGGTGCCAGACACCTGGAATAGGCAGCAAGGCTGCAGTAGGGAGCCAGGACTTGTGCTGTCTCAACAGTGTGCTTTACTCTCAGCCTCAGAAAATCTCTAAGAGGAAATTTGATTTAAAATGGTTCTTCCTGACTCCCAGAAGGCCCAGGAGTGAAGAAGGGCTGAGCAAGAGTCACTCATCACCAGCTCATTAAAGGCAGAAACCCAAAATCCCTGGGAATGCGAGTGCTCTGAGGCAAGCCCCTGACATGGGTCAGTGGCATGGGCTGCTCCACACTGTGATTTGGCAGTTGGGAATGCACACTGTTCCACCCCTGAAGCCATGTCCAAATGGGGATGGTTTTGTTATTTTTAGCATTACATATAAAGTGTTCCCTGTTTCCATCCCAGAGGACCAAATCCAAGGTGATGTTTACTTTTGGAGATGTAGATGCTTTGTTTTTGTAAGATCTTTGGGTAGAGTTGTGTTGTATTTTCACTTGCACTTTTCATATATAACTCTATATGGAGTTTTGTGTTTGACAGTGTGCATGGGCTGGAGGAGGAACATCACACTGTTCCTGTGGCCTCAATGGGGTCACAGCAAAATTGACAGCTCAGTGAACAACTGGGAAGGCGGGGCAGACTGTGGGATGGCTGATGCAATGGCACCTGTCATGCTGCCCACTCGGGGCGCAGGAGGGACACTCCAGGGAAGAGCAGAGCACACACTGGCAGTTTTCCATGAGCATCCTCTCCCGAGAGTGTCAGCATCCTGCACCTGTGGGTTGCCTGGAGAGGCCTTCAGCTGTGAAGTTCCTTCTGAAGGAGGATTTCCCCTTTTCACCAGGAGCATCATCTGCTTGTGCTGCTACATGGTACAACTGCAGTTTTTGAGAAGGAAAAGGGAAGGAGCCACCAGCATCCCTTCTCCCCCATTGCCATTTGCACATCAATGTGCTCTCCCTTATGGGGTGAATTCAGAAAAAAACACATTTGCACTTGAATACCCAGCTAACAGCTGGGCCAGCAGTTGATATCTCAATCCATCTGCAAGGCTCACTGCTACAAGCACTTAACTTTACCCTTGCCCAGATGTGCCTGTTCTCTGTGCTGTGCAGAAAGGGAAAAATTGCACAGGGTGGAATGTGTTGGAATTGGCACTTTGGAAAATGCATGCTCTGCTGGAATGTGCTAACATCCCGCTCACACAGAAGGACAATTAATTCTATTTATGTTCATGAGCCTGAATCTAAAACTGGCTTCAGAAAGCAGCTCACTCACATTAAAGGGCTTTATAATCATTATGCTAGAGTATTTCTTTTGAACACATTTTCCATTTCTTAAACAGTTAGGATATTTATAAAATATGGCATCAATTACTACATATTTCTTTATTCTCACTGATTAAACAACCTATAATTATATTTAAGCCTCTTATTTGTATATCATGGCAGCATTAAGAAAAGCTCTGTGATTTGTCTGCATAGTTTTTTTTTCCCAAATAGCAGAGGCCTGTGGTCTCTCTCCTCCTTTGGAGCGTTAACATGGTGGTGTTGCCCAAACAGCAGCAGCCAGGTGCCTGCTGCCCTAGCCAGCTCCTGGCAAACGGGCAGGCTGAGGCTGGCAACGTATTGTGACAGGTAACAATTGGCTCTATGTTTCTTGGATGCTGAGTGCAGTGTTTACAACAGCTTCCTCCAGCCATTTACTCACAGTAAAAACATTTTCCTGGATCCCTTTTGCTTGCTGTGAAACAGTCAGTGTTGGAATAACCAAACCCTGTCTGGCAGTGCATTGTTCACAAAGGCAGTGTGGGCTTAGCCCTGCTGCAGGTGCGGTGCTCGGACCCGGCGCAGGGGCCCCGTGCGCTCTCCCAGGGCTGCGCTCAGCTGGCACCAGTGCAGGGATGTGGGGGGCAGCTGGGACAGGGCTGGCAGAAGGGCCTGGCTGCTGCAGCACTGCTGCTGCTTTCTTTGAACTTCCTTGTTAAGGAGCACTGACCATGCCCTTCGGAGAGCCACGTTGGCTGGGTTTGCAGCAGCTTGCGTCTTGTCATGGGTCTTGGCAACTCAATGCTGGTGTCTCATTGCTTGAAAATTTCTTAGTATGGATGAGACAGATCCCATTGGCTCCTCCTGAGCTGGAGCAGTGACTTCAGGACTTCCTGATTGGCATTGCAGTGACTGGGGACACAGTAGTTCAGTCCCAGAGTTGAGGGAACTATGGGAGCAAGTTGGTGTAGATGCACTGCACAGTCACGTTGCCATGGTTCAGGTACTGCAGTGGCGTGTGAGCACGTTAATGCCTTTTAAGGGATTTTACCTTTAAGCAAAGACTGGAAAGAGCAAAGAGAGATGTCTACTGGCCCTACTTGAGTTCCAGCTTTTCTTATGCACTTGTATGGCACTGTGGGGGTTAGGAGCCCTGACATTTCAGAGCAAGACGAGACCCCCTTGCATGGATGAGGTGAGTACACAACTTTCCTTGTTATGCCTGACAGATGTGCAACAACAGACAATGAGTCAAAGTGTAAAGCCAGAGAAGAGCTCAGGAAAAAGCTGCTGAGACATCCTGGCATGGCTGGGAGAGTAAAGCCCTTCTGTAACACAGCATTGTTCTCTGGAATTAAACCTCAACTGGCATATGAACATCAGGCTTCCAGGGACTTCGCAAAGCTGAAATATGCATCACCAATAACCAAACCCAACGTGTCCTGCACAGAATCCTATTCATCACTTTTAGGCTGAGGCATGAAATCCCTCCCCTACAAGGCCAGGATGACAGACTGACTTCCAGCTGGTGGCAAAGTCAGAGTCAGGCAGCAGGAAGGACTGGTAGAGGAGGGAGTGTGCTTTTCTGGGCAGGAGTAGTGGCTGGGGCTTATGCCTGCAGGCTTCCTGCAGTTCACCAGGCCCTGACAGGTGCATCCCATGCAATAGCACAGCAGCGATGCTGTGAGTTAAGTTGGTTAAGTTCACCAGATACAGAGATTTTTGGGATAGGTCTGCCCTGTGTCTGAGAGCACAGCACAACGTCACCTCTAAACCTTCAGTGGTGGCTCTGCCCTGTATCTCCAATATGTAAGCAGGAGCTGTGCTCAGCTCCATTTTCGTTGAGTGTTTCCTTCCCATCCCGTGTAGAGCCAGTGCCTAATCTAGTGTGGTTTGTCCAAACAACATGCAGGTCTCAGGACAGGGTATTTCTGTGCTCAGCCAGAACTTTGAAACCACGAGTGCTTGGATGGGGCTGTCTGCCGAGGTAAGGCTGACAGAGATCAGTACACCACATGCTATTCCCATGCAAAACACTCCCTCTTTGCTTTAGCTGAGAAGGAATTCCCAGTTTGTCCTAGCACAGTTGCAGGAACATGTGACTGGAGATGACCGAATGACGACCCAGACGGGAGCAGAGGCACAGCTCCTTCGCCCCCTGCAGTCAGGAACTGTGCATTTTGCTCGTTCTCCTGCACGGATTGTGTGTTCCCAGCGGATTAGCCTGGCTCCGTGGTTGGCAGTTGGCAGCACAGGGAATGGCAGTCTGGAATTCCCAGATGGCAGTCTGGAATTTGTGCTGTGCTGGCGAGGTACAAGCCATTGTTTCTCTCTTGGCAGAGTGGCTGAGAGAGTCCCAGCACAGCGGGGCCAGGGACTCTCTTGCTCTGTTTATGGCTCGAACGTTTTGCATTGTTTCTGTTGACCTTTGTGCCCCAAACACTTCCCCTCTCTTGTGAAACTAGGGCTTTCTGCGCTAGAAAATCTTCGAGATGGAGAAGTCTGTAGAGTGGGAGAACTGAAACAGTTACATTTCTCCACCCTGTTTTTCTTCAGTGGCCTTTCAGTTCACTTAGCGATGGAAGTGATACAGTTACGAAGCAGGAACAGATTGGTCCAACTGAGAACTTGAGTCACTTCCAAAATCCCTGTACAATATTTCACAAGCCACATCTGATCCTTGAAGCTCCTTGTTTTCTGTGATCACATCCTCTCTGTTGTCTATTGTCACGTTGTCTTACCTGAGGCTTCTTCCAAGTACCCTTGTACTGGTCACTTGGCTCCTGCTGCACCTGCGTGGTACAGGTTAAGATACTTCTGGGAAGGAGAAGGGCATCCTCAGCTTATCCAGGTGGACACACATGCTTTCCCTCAACAGGGTCCTTCTCCTTGAAGCAGGATATTTTAGCTGCAGCTGGGAGTGCAGAGCTCCTGATCTTTGATAAGCATCTCTCAATACCTGAACTGTTTCCTCCAAGTAAAAATGATTCAATGGCAAAATACTTGCATCACTTTTGTGCAAATATCAGATTACAGCCTAAAAAACAGATTGTCTGAAATTAGATGAATGAATAAATGGGAAGACAGACAGAATCCTATACAATATGAAAGAGGTTCATTGTTTGCCTGCAGGTACTGAAATTTCTTCGGTTCACTCTCAGAAAAGCCCTGTTGTGTCTTCCAGAGTGGCAGAGAATTTGATCTGCTCTTTCTTTCAGCTTTGGGATGGGGTCCAAAGTTAATTCCCTACAGATCACCTTACTTTATGAATAAGAGGAGCTCCTCCTGCAGTACCTGTGCTGGGAAAAAGCAGCTGTGAATGCCGTTGGAGCTGCCCACTGGAACAGGAGGAATCCTGAGGCTCAGAGATACTTTTCCCAGCCTGGTGGAGTGCTGGTTGGCCAGGAGTAGGTGCTGGGCTCTGGGTGAGCTGCCGGGGGAAGGTGCAGTATGCAGCTGGTACTGCCCCAAAACAGAATGCCCCAGGCCCACTGGTTTACACTTGACCCTCCAAAATACATTTTTCCCTGTTTAAGGCATGTAGAGGAGGAGGAGTTGTCTAACAGCAGGGGAGCATATGAGCTGTCAGATATGGTTTGCCTGTGATTACACTTCAGCTTTTGACTAGGATCCCTTTAGGGCTGAGACATTGGTGCTCACCAGCCTGCCAAGCACCCCAACTCTCAAAGCCCTGGGAACTTTGTGGAGATGGATCACAGAGACTGGAAACTGGGTTTGTCATTTGTGGTGCCTGTGGACAGGGTTCAGCGGTGGGCTCAGCAGTGCTGGGGTAATGCTTGGACTTGCTGGTCTGACAGGTCTTTTCCAGCCTAAATTCTTCTCTGATTCCATGATTCCGTGATGCCGTTTCTGTTGATTCCATGATTCCACCTCTCGCAAGACCACAGGGTGCGCCGTTCCGGAGAGTCACCCAGAGCTGGCGCCAGAGGCTTTTTCTGCTCCCGAAGCTGCTTCTGAGGGGAGAGTGGGGTGAGTCGGGTGGCGAGGCCTCCCTGCTCCCCGCTCTGGAGGCGGCGGCTCGGCGGAGGAGCGGGGATTTTCCAGCTTTCCGCCTTCCTTGGGTTGTGGTGCCTCCTGCTGCCGGGCTGCGGGACGCTCCGCTCCCCGGGCCCGCGCGTGGGTCCGCTCTCTGCTGCGGGGCGGCCCGCGGGCAGGAGGTCTCCGAAGCCGGCGGCCTGCGGGGGCCCGGCCTTTGTCCGCAGAGCCGCGCGGTGGCGCGTCGGTCCCGGGAACGGCAGCGCTGGGCCCAGCCCCGGGCGGCGGCTGAGGGGCCCCCCCGCGCCAGCGCTTCCCGGGCCTGCTCCCCTCAGCGCCGCGTCTTTGTAAAACTGTATTATTTTCGTTATTTATAGTGCAGTAATACATTATCTGTATACACATACAATATATTTATAATAAACTTATTGTTTTTTATTGCCACTCTGTGGTGAATCTTGGCAAGATCCATTTGGCCTATATACTAAATACTGTATTTTTAACAGACTAAGCCTAAATAGCAGCAGCAGTGCTTTGCTTCTCCTCTGCCCAGGTAACAACAGATAACACAATCGGTAACACAATCGGCGCCGGTGAGAAATCACCGCTGAATTCTGCACCTGTCCTGGTTTCTGGGATTGAGCACAGCTGCCAGAGTTCCCAGTCTGGCCTAATGAGGTCGGTGCCTCTCTGTGGCATAACTAATCTGGACATATGAGCTGCCGCTTTATTCCTTTCACTAATTGCTTGTGGCTGTTAAAGCTTTTCATGTTTTAAAAAGTGAAAGTCAATCCCCAGAAAATTCAGGAACTGATAACAGTCTGTGCTGGAAGGAGTGGAGATGAGAAGACTTTTGATTTGCAATTTGTGGTCTAACAAACTAATTAAGAAAGAACAAAAAATAATGGAAGCTTTGTTGATTTTATTTAACAGAAAATCCAAGCTGGTTAATTTTTGCTACATGGATTTAAAAGCAGAATGTGGGGTGCTTGAGACCTCCTCAGCCTCACTAGGGAGAGGAGCTCCCCCAAAAGCTATAATTAGGAAGGCAGCAATTCCCCATGAGCTTTTTTTTTTGAAGTGTTTTAAATGGCCTGGTCTCGTCCACAGAGCTCCCTCCCTCTTTCCTTCCCTACCTTCTTCCCTCCCAAGTTTCTCTAATGTGGGTCATGTCTCCATGTTTGCAGGTGGCATAGTACAGAATCTGCTTTATTTTTTTCAAAGTTAGAGTGTCTTTGAAATACGGTTTTGCATCTAATGCAGAATGTAATAAAAAGACTTTAAAGAGCTGCTGACGCCTTGTGGAAAAGTGAAAAACATTCTGTTGAGAAATAATCCTGCTGGGTTGTCTCATCTGCTGTTCCCTTTGCTCATTTTTGATATCAAGGGGCACTATAAATATATGTAACTATACATAAAAATGAGAAACCTTGGCAACCAAAGAGAAGGTTGGCTGTTTTCTCATGTTCCTTCACTGTGGGCAGGTGGGTGAGGGTAGACAGAGTTCATCAGTCTTGTTCTATCTTTGCAGCTACTGTACTGATGCTGTGGCCATTTGTTGAATGTTGGACTGAAAGGGAGTCACGTACCAGTGGATTATTTTTTCCTAGAGGTATTTGTTAACCCTCTAAAAATAGCCACAGTGGTTTCTGGAGCACTCTGACAAGGTTGGTGGTGGAACAGAAATGAAGTGACGCTTTGGAGCCAGGGGACAGGAGCTGCCATATGGTGACGGGGGCCAGAGCTGTGCGCCGCAGCTCCCCGGGGAAAGGGGCAGGGAAGGCAGCAGTGCAAGGCGGGGGATGGCTCCCTGTACCCCCTTTGCTTCCAAGCAGAGCAGCACAGCTGTCCCAGGGCCACCCTGGCCTGCTGGGTCACTCTGAGGGTGCTGGTGGGCAGTGCCCTGCGGGAGCTGGGCACAGACCTCAGGGACCGCTTCCCTGTGATGGTGTCAGAAACCCACGATGGTTCCTTTAAACTGCTCTGCAGAACATGGGCATTGCCTTGCAGAACTAATAGAATTGTTATCGTCATAAATGGGACCCCAGTCTGCTGCAAGGCGTGATTTTGATGGTTTCCAAGTGACTGGGAAAAAGAACCCATTTGATCCCTTCATTCTGATGGCTCTTGCAAAGAGCAGCTCTGTCAAAAACCCAGCAGAGTCTGCTGAGAGGGGCTCAGCTTCCATACAGTGGATGAAAAATCCAGATCTTGGAGCTCGGGCTACAGAGAGGAGCTGGGGTCCCTTGGCCTATTGCAGGGGTCCTGCAGATGGAACATGCAGAGCTGCATTGCTGAGCTAAGTGCTCCTTGGCTGTTACATTTTCCAGTAATTTTTCCAGGCAAACGATGCACCTGCCATGGCCTCAGGAGAAAATGTTTATTGCCATATCCATCCACTGTTCAGAAAAAGAAAGTTAATTTGGCACTGAAATACCGAACTCCCCTCCAAAACTGCACCTTGTTCACACTGTCATAAATGGTAAAACTTAAACCACAGAAGGTGGGCTGAAACCTCTGTCAGGTGTTGCAAGAGGGGCTTTCCTGTCATTAGCATTTTCTGAAGTAAGAGTCCTTCTACAGAAATTCTTGAGCGCATTATTATCAAGTCATATGGAAAAGAACTGTTTGGACAAACAACAGCTGTTTTCCAGCTTGGGTCTGCCAGGACTGTCACGAGTGGCTGAGTGATGTGTGGCAGTGTGATGGTCCAGGCATCCTGGCAGGACAGGCCATGTGAAAAATGCCCCTTTTCAGTAGGACAAAGCAAGCAGTTGCCAGGTAAATAAGGCAATCCAATTAAAAATCAAGGGTCAGTTGGGAAGCCAATATGAAACAGGTCTGTGCACTCCAGAGTGGTACTGTGAGAGCGTACAAATCACAGGTAAAGTTTACATGGAATTGCAGCTCTGTAAGATGCCACCCAAGGCTGATGGGTTCCTTTTAGGAACTTGGAGTACGTATGGTTTCCAGACATCTCTTATTTAATATTGAGAAAGACCATTTTTTTGCTTTCCTGCACCTGTGACTTGATATTCTCTGAAATTATGAGGTGACATACGGGTATGTTCTGCACAGAGCAATCCAGCCGTGCCGGGTGAGTGGGCTCAGATATCTGCACAGTATCATTCCCCTGTCACCAACTAATGGTGGTATAATTAGAAAAGTCATTAATCCTTGCTCAGCGGTGCTAGAAACTATTTATAGCAAGGTAGAAAGCCCTGTATATGGGGCTAGGGTGGGTATGGAAATTGCTCCTGATGCCATGTGTGTTGTGGGACCCAAATCAAGAGGGTAATTTGCTTCCAGGAGGAAACTTCCTTTTCTGACCCTATGGAGAAAGTGCAAACTGGCTCCTCTGAGTGAGATGTCGCCCTCTGAGCTAGCTGTGGGGAATCTCTTCTGACATCCCCTGCAGGCTGGGGGTCCTGGGGAGAGCCCTGTCCTCTTAGCTCATCTGCATCTCCCACTGCTGTGGACTGTCCTGGCAAATCACTGATAGTCACCAGCCTGATTGCCCGAAGCCCCAGCCACTTCCCGTGCTGGCAGCGCTGCAGCAACAGAGGGCAGGTAGAGCAAACTGGGAGCAGACATCTCCATGTCTGCACTGCTGCTCAGGGCTGGCAAATTGCACCTGCATCCCACCTCCTGCCCCTCACACCTGGGCTCAGCCATCAGGGAGTTTTTGAGATGACTTTGGCTGGTAAGAACCCTTTACTCAACTCTCTTCCCACCGGGGGACTCCAGTGGCAGCTATACCCGTTCATTTGGTGTGATACGGCTCTCTACCTCCAGACTTATGCTAGTGGAGTGAGCAGAGGTTGGTCCCTGGGTCTCTGAGCCAGAGGAGAAACTGGGGCATTAGCAATGCTCAGTGAGTCACAGGCAAGGGAAGCTGCTATTTACAGGCTTCCAGGATGCAGCTCAGCTTGGGCTGAAGTCCATGTTTTTCCTGTACAGGAGTCAATATTTCTGTTTGAGGGGTTCAATCATCTCCCAGTGCCTGGGCTTCACCTTAGTGCATGCCCAGCTGCTGAAAGAGAGGTGGGAGGAACTCAGAACTTTCTGAAGCAGCACAAGAGGCTGCAGCGGAGAACTGCTGGATGCTGGACAGCGCGCAAGGAGCCTGTGGAGCTGGTGCAGAGGCAACCACTGGTTGTGGGAAGTGGAGTGCTGCAAGCAGCTGCGGGAGTGGGTGCTGGTGAGGTGCTGGGGGAGCTGTGGAGCTGTGCTGGGGTCAGCTGAGGTGGCATCGTTCAGAGAAACGTTGTCAAGTTAAACACTTCACTGGGTTTTGCCTAGTGAGGCACAAATAGCCTGTCTGTGTGCTGGCAGTCAGGCAGCAGCATAACCACAAGGGAAATATGTTTCTGTCTGGGCTCGCTGCATCTTCCAGGCTTTGCTGGAACGATTTCTCGAAGAAAGCATAAAATTATTTTAGCCTCTGAGATTAATGGACCAAGCCTTGCCCTCGTTGGGAAGGAGACTGAGATCCCTCTCAGAGAGGCCTGGTGGACAGCTGCCACTGGACTCTCTGCTGCCACTGAGGTGGGCAATGGGGAGGAGGAAGAGGACCTGTTGGAAATGAGGCACCCACTGTTTCGGAATTGCAGGAAGTCCCAGTGCTGGCTTTGGCTGTCAGAAGGCGCACTCAGGCTCTGTGGTGTGCCTGGATCATAAAAGGTGACCTCAGAAATTGCATTTCCAAACATATTCCCTCTCTGGGAATGATGGCATTGTTCCCAGTGTTTCAGGCTGGGACTGCCTGGGGCTCTTTGTTCAAGCTCCCTGGGTCCTGCAATCCTAGCACAGAGCAAACGATGCTTTGCCAGAGCCTGAGATCCTGAGAGGTGGATGCGGATCAGCCTTTTGTTATCCCAAAGATTAAAAACTGCAGTTGGGGATGAGCTGATGAAATCCAAGTAACTTATCCAGGGACATCCTGCAGGCATATTTAGCAGTGAGATGGAGACAGGGTCAGCCATTGCTTCAGGCTGTTTCAAGCGGCACGAACCGGCAGGAGGACCCACAAACCTCGGTGAAGAGAGACAGAATATTTTAAACACGCTCAGCAAACTTTGTCTTGCAGAGAACCTGCTGCTGCCTGTTTTGATTTCACTGCTGAATGTCAGGAAAGGAGAAGTCCAAAAGTGCATTGTGCCGCAGAAGAGAATCTGAGAGGTGGATGTTGCAAAGGCACAGGGACTGCCCAGGCCCAATGAGGGCTGCTGGCAGCAGCTCTCTGGACATGGAGTGGGTGAGCTCCTTGCTGTCTCACACTTGGGCAGCCCCTGGGCAGCCCCACAGGTGCTCATGGCTGCAGGGTTTGGGAACTCTGATGTGAAGGTTTCTCAAGTGTCTGTCTCCTTCCTCCGGATAAGCCCAGGAGCCGCCATGCCCAGCGCCAGTGCTGCTTCATGCTCTGCAACAATCTGCCATCTCTGCTCTTAACAGACAAGAATTGGATTTGGGAAAGGAATGGCACAGAACTGGAGGTACCTTTCATCTGCCCACAGCAGATGTTTGTCCCATGTCTCATTGGAAATGAGGTCCCAGTTCAGGCAGGGTTTGCTGCAAGGATGTCTCTCTCAAAAACAGTGAGCAAGTAACTGTGCCCTTGCCTATGGTTTCCTCTCCTCTTCATTCCCCCATGCCTGAGAGTGCAGGAAATGGAACCTGGAGAGCATTGTATAGGCCAAGGGATGGAGGGGAAATGGAAAATGCCGTCAGGAATGCCAAATGTTGCAGCATTGCATGGTGAAGCATCATTTCTCCTCCTCAGAATTTATTCTGAATCCAAGGCTGATGTCAGATTGTTCCAGGGGAAGGCCTGGAATGATGTCCCCTGGAATATGTGGCATTCACCATATGTCAGTTGTTTTACTGGCATGAGACAAAAAGTAGATTTTTAAAGTGCAAGATGCAGCTCCTTGCAGCAACCCCCCCCGTCTGACAAGGTGACCTACTCCCAGACTTGGTGCTGATGTGTTTGGGCAGGTTTTGCACTGTCCTTTGGTGGGCTCTGATGTGCAGGCACTGAGCTGTGAAGGCACACAGGAGCTGGGCCTGCCCATGCCTCCAGAAAAACCCAAGCATTAATTTCTCTTTGCTTATTTCCCTTTCACTGAAGCCTTTGCCATGCCCCACTTGTGCCATGGCTGCTGATTAAGAAAATGGCTTTAAAGAAGTCGGTTTCTTTTTTTCTTCCCTGGGGTAAGGGGAGTAAAGAGCTTTTACACAAAGGCAGATGGATAGTCCTGCAGAGCCTGGTTCTCTGTTGTGCTGTGGGCTCTTTGCTGCCCCAAGGCTGGGGATCCCCTCTGGGGAGCCCCCACAATGCTGCTGTGCTGGGAATGGGCTGTGCTTTTGGCCCTGCTATGGGGGCTTGGCTCACTGCACACCCTGATGTTTAATTAATGGCAATTATTTTTCTGACCCGATAAGAAGTCTGTATTTAATCTGTGACTGAAAAATATTTTGCTGAGCAGCCCTGTGGGGTGATGGTTACTGGACTATATGCTTGCCATGGGCAATGCTTACCTTGGCTTTTGGGAGGAAACAGGGCTGGTGGAAGAGTCAAGTGACTGCTCACCAGAGTAAAACTAGAGAGAAATGTGGATTTTTTTTCTTATGAAAGGAAGAAATGTGGTGTTCCTATAAAAATACAAGGAATCTGAAATAATTCATAGCCATAATGTGTGTGAGAGGAAGGGTGAGCTTCCTCTGGACGAGGAGGTTGGATAAGAAATTCAATTCGTCCCTCAGCTGAAAGTCTGTGGACGTTTCCTTGAGGGAGGGAGGTTTGTGCCTCCTTCTCTAGGCAGAGTAGCCCCGGCCCACGGGGAGTTGGGGATGACGGCCGGGGCTGTGTGTCCTGCCGGGCGCTGGCAGCGAGGGCGCCCACGGTGAGCTGCGAGAGCGGAGCGATGCCTGCTGGTGGGCGTGGGCTGCACCTGCCCTGCCCAGGCTGCTCCGAGGGGCAGCATGCCGTGGCTGGCTCAGGATGCTGCATCCAGCGGTCTTGGGCTGCGTGAAGAGCCAGGCTGTGACTGCTGGGAGTGGAAAGCCTGGAGAACTGGCCCCAGACGTTATCAGATCGTTTCTTGCCAGGCTGGCAAGTTCACTCATCTGTCCTGATCTCCTGCATCCAGAGGCATTGTCAGAGGCAACACAGCATGTCCAGAGCCTTTCCAGGAATGAATCAGCCCCAGTTTGTGATCTGCTTTGTTCCATGTCTGTGGTAACCTCTCCTTCTTTGGAGAATAAGATTTTTAAAAGCTTATGAAAATGATCAAACCCTTCAGCTTCACTACTGTGATTAATCTATCACAGCTGCTGCTTTACAGCTCCTTGTTTTGATGTGTTTTGGGTCGTTCCAAAGTTAGCCCAGCTCAGGGCCAGGAAATATATTCCTGAGCCTGCAGGGTGATGGGATAGAGCAAAAGCTGAGTTTTCAACACTATTTCCAACATTTCGTGTGCCGATGCTGCCATTTATTGCCAGTGAGCATGGGATGCTCCTGGGAATTATATAATCCCCAAAAATGTGTGAGGAAAACATTTAAGAACCAGCTCTTCCCTGAATGGCAGCTGCATCATTGCAAATATTGTCTGATCTGCCCTTCTTAGCACTGAAGTATCTCAGACTCCAGGTGGCATCTCTAAAGAGGTTGTGTCAATTTTGGAGGCTTAGTTGCATGGCTTAAATGCTCCTTAGCACTTATTTTTTTATAGCTAAAGAGCCAAGCAGGATCATGAAGCTCAGATACTTTGTGAAACTGCTGTCAAGCAGATTAAGCTGGAAATGGAAAATTTGCTGGTGAAGTCTTTTCTTTCTAATGTTTGTGTGATAGAGGGTGATTTAAAGTCCATTTCACTGAGGCGAGGCCCCAGGTATCTGATAGCAAAAGGACAATGGCATGGCATACAAAATCCTTGAGACTGTCTGCAAAGTATATTTAATAGAAACAAATCAGACTACACAGACTCACCTCTTGGAGGTCCTGACAACACCCAATTAGTGCCCCTCAGCCATGGCTGGGCTGTGGGTGCCTGCAGAGCTCTCACAGGCCCTAGGCCCATTCTGCCATCGCTCTGTGATGTGTGCCACATCTGCTTCCCAAAAACACGGATTGCTGAAGGTGCAGCATTTTTATCAGACCCTGCCAAAGCTGACACCTGGAAGGCAGAGCAGCTTGATGAGAAAAAGGGAGGCATTTAACCGCCCTGATTAGCCAAATGTGCAGGAGGGGAATGATGTAAGCTTAGCCTCACCTGGCTTTGGAAGTGAAGGTACAAAGGAGCCTTTGCATATCTTGACATGCAAGACAAGTCCGCCACGGTTCCTCTGGGGTGCAACCACCAGCTGCCTTGAGCTGCAAAGCCTTTAAGCCATCTCCCCTCCTCTGGGGAGACCCAGCAACCTCATCCCTGCTGAGGGATGTTACGCAGACTGAGGGAGGTGGAGCAGAGCCAGATTAACTGCCTTTGTCCTGGCTGTTACACAGCCTTACACCTGGAAGCACAGGGCTTGAGGTACAACATCTCTCTGCTCCATCATATCCCCCAATTCTTACCTCATCTGCAAGGCTCATCTGCTGGCAAATGAGGCACCAGCCAATTCAGCAAAGCTGAGACAGAAAGCCTCCCTGATACCAGGTAGTCCTCTCTTTCCTCTCTGTTGTAGGCAGAAAGGAGGGTAGCCAGGTGGCATTGCCATTGCAGGTGTGTGTTGGCAGAGGGATGCTGCATAGACTGTGCTCACCTACAACCCGGCCTTCCAGGACTGTCAGCCTGCAGTCTGAAGTGGCTTTGCCTGGGAACAAAGATAAGGGAAATCTACCTTCTTTCAAGATTCAGGCTTTTACTGGATTTCAGAGTGGGAAGAGAGTTTGGTTTGAGTCTGACTTAGCATCACAGACTTCCCGGCATGTGTGCCTCATGCTGTATTAGGGATCATCTTCGCATCGTGTAGTTTGCAGGGGTCTGTGTCCCCCTGATTTCTCCTTCCCATTTATTGCCTTGCTCTGATCCTTGCCTGGCTCCCCTGCTCTGACTCAGCCTGGGGCACTTGTTCATTGCCTGCTGCCGCCCCTGTGGCTGTCACCAGCCTTTGACTGGAGACGAACTCATCCCATTCCTTTCGGTATTTGCTTTCCTCCAGCCGCTGCATAGAGGAAGCCGCTCCTGCCCGTGCAGGAACTTGCCTCCCACTGTCCCCGCGTGCTTTGTGTGGTGGGCGCCTGCAGTGCCAGGCATGCTCGCTCCATAAATCCAGAGTATTTAAATGAGCGTGTCATCTGCAAAAGTAAGACTCTGAAAGTGTGTTCTCCCTGGCGACTGAGACACCCTTCACAGCCTCTGCCCTGCAAATCAGATATGCACATCCTTCTATATTCACAGTGTGGAAAACTACAGACTCACAAAATTATTCGGGTTGGAAGGGATAATAGAGATCATTCAGTTCCAACCCNCGAAGGTACCGGGCACCGACCCGCCGGCTCGTGCGGGGGTTGTTGCGGAGATCTGTTGATAGGAGTTGGAGGAAAGTTTGCAGAGGAATCAGTCTGTTAATAGCAATGTCAGTGCGGGCGGTGGGAGG